>JAFVLL020009353.1:0-33848 GCA_021397915.2 Tor tambroides | reverse complement strand
TGGATCACCTGAATCCCTCCCAACAGGTGACTGATGCGCTCTTTCAGCCAGTCCGACTGCTGGAACAGGCTTCGGTAACTCGGCAATCTTTCAAAGAGCTGAGCATACACAAGGACAGACATAAACACGTGCATCATAGTTACCATACCATGATTTTTTAAAAAAAAGTTAAGAATACCATAAGACTGGTTTAATAAATGAGCTGTACCTTTGTCCATTGATGGTGGACATCCATTGTTCCTAACATAACATGCCCTGAGGCATTCATCCCTGATTGGTCAGTAAAAACTATTATGTGTCCTATGTTTGGGAAAAGAAAGAAAATGGAGTAAATATTTGTGTACTTTGAATATTTGGGCCTTCATCTCATGAATCTCATTTCCATGGTTACCTCTCAGGATGTGCAGAGCCTCAGGGCTTTGTGTGAAGAGACGAGCCAGACTCTGCAGCTGACTGCATTTGTGTGAAAAACCCCATTTGCGCTGCCACCTACAGGACAGAGAACCACATGATCAAAGTGAACATACTGACAACAGGATGTAAGAACTCCATGCTCTGTCCAATAGTTTTACACATGCAGACAAAAGTTTAAAAGTATGGGGTTGGTAAATTTTTGTAAAAATGTTTTTGAAGTCTCTTACACTGAACCAGGGCTGCATTTGATCAAAAATACAGTAAAATACTGTGGAAAATGTTGTGGAATTTTCTGTTTTCATGTATTTTAATATGTAATTTCTTCCTGTGATGGAAAATCTGGGTTTTCGGCATCATTACTCCACTCTTCAGTGTCACATGATCCTTCAGAAATCATTCAAATCATGATAGGGTGCTTATCTTTTATTTTTTCTTCAATGTTGATAGCAGTTGAACTGCTTAATACTTTTGTGAAAACCATGACACGTTTTTTTCTGGATTCTTTGATGAACAAAAGTTGAAAAGATCAGCATGTATTTGAAACACTTTTTTTTTGTAACATTATAAACTCTCAATTTTAAACAATACTGAAAGGCTTGGCCTTGGGCCATTTTTGCTTGTCCTCTGCACAGACTTTTTATAATTCTTTCCATAATAACATTTTGTGTTAAATCCTTTCTATAATAAATTTAAAGCCAAGGAAATTCTACTAAATAACCTTTAAAAAGATTGATAAAAATCCAATTTTCAACCAATTTGGTACTTAGCCTATGTCCACCATATGTAATAGATGCAGTGCACTATTTTTCTCTTTCAATTTCCCTTCATGTTCTGAGAACAGTTTGAGAAGATACACTATCTGTCAAACGTTTTTTGAGCAGTAAGATTTTTAATGTTTTTTAAAGAAGACTCTTCTGCTCATCAAGCCTGCATTTATTTGATCCAAAGTACAGCAAAAACAGTAAAATGCTGAAATATTTTTACTATTTAAAATAACTGTTTTCTATTTGAATATATTTTAAAATGTAATTTAATCCTATGATTTCAAAGCTGAATTTTTACCATCATTACTCCAGTCACATGATCCTTGCTGCTCAAAATAATTGGTTAATAATAATAATAATAATAATAATAATAATATGTTGAAAACAGCTGAGTACAATTTTTTTGGGTTTCTTCGATGAATAAAAATTTCAGAAGAACAGCATTTATCCGAAATAGAAACCTTCTGTAACATTATAAATGTCTTTATCATCACTTTTGATCAATTTAAAGCATCCTTGCTAAATAAAAGTATTAATTCCTATAATTTCCCACCCAACTCCCCAAAATAATTACTGACTCCAAGCTTTTGAATGGTATAGTGTATAATGTTACAAAAGCTTTTTATTTCAGATAAATGCTGATCTTTGGATATTTCTATTCATCAAAGAATCCTGAAAAAAATATAGTCAACTGTTTTAAATATTGCTAATCATAATAATAATAATAATAATAATAATAATATTAATGCAAATCAGATCACATGACACTGAAGACTAGAGTAATGATGCTGAAAATTCAGCTTTGATCAAGGAATGAATAAATTACATTTTAAAATATATTCAAATAGAAAATAGTCATTGTAAATAGTAAAAATATTTCACAATTTTTACTGTTTTTGCTGTACTTTGGATCAAATAAATGCAGGCTTGGTGAGCAGAAGATACTTCTTTAAAAAACATTAAAAATCTTACTGTTCAAAAACTTTTGACTGGTAGTGCATATAAAAAAGAAAAAAGAAAAATGTACAATTTCACAAAAACAAACAAACATAAGATACAAATCAAAATATCACTTGAAGGCTAATTAATGCCAAAAGTAAGATTTGGCAGACTATAAGAGCATTTAGTCTGAGTTAGAACTGACCTGACATCCAACAAACCAAGTTTCTGAATCAGCTCTCTTTTCAATCTTTTCAGCTCCTCACGACGTGGAAGACTGGCATTCTGTTTCTTTGTTGCCTCTGGCTCATTGTTTCTCAGCCATAAACTGAATATAAAGACAAACAAAAAAAGCAAAACAATGTTTCAGATCTGACAATGACTTACATGAAACATTATATATCCTAGATTCATTAAAAAATAGTGCCAATGAACTATGCCTGATATACCTTTGCTCATATATTACATATAGTATTGTCTTTCACGTATAGTCAATATTAGACTTCCAAAACCCTTTCTAAAGAACAGAGTTCTTCCTCTCAGATGGGTCAAGGAGTACACTGCAGTCGAGTTAAATTTTAGCCAATTCCAATATCATCACGCCACACAAAACTACAGCAAACAATAATCAAGTTCAGGTTTAACCCTGTAAAGCTTGGTATATGAAATAATAATCAAGGAAATCACATTTTTTAAATGGAACAGTTTATTTACCCTTTCTTAAATCTAAAGATTCAGTAAGCTTTAATGGGGTTAAATGTGTGTACTAAGGTTTTCATTGAATTTCCACAGCTTAAATCACAGGCTATGAGGCCCACGGAAGGGTTTCTGTTGAGGCTGGGCTCATCTGTGGTTCCATGTACACATTAGTCCTTGTACTAAACAGCACAAAAACCATTGTGGAGTCATTAATCATAGTAAATACAAAGAATGGCTTGAGGACATTGCGTTCTGTGGAGAAGGACAAGGCTAATTGTTGAAACACAAACAAGGTTTCTGATGTGACACTAAAAGTGCCAGCTGGGCTCTTTCTGTCCGCTGTGATACACCCACCGGTGTCTCAACAGTGATACAAAATTTCAAGTTGAATATTAACCAAACTTTTGTGCAGCTGCTGGAGACCCTGTCTAGCAGTTAGTTGGTCTAACACTAAGCTATGGTGTTCACATGGGTTAGATGAGTTTGAATCAGGCCTAAAACATTTCCAGTTTTCATTTCCTCATCCTTTTGCCTTCTATCTACCGTCGTCCTCTCAATTAAAGTGCAAAAAGAATACATATGATACATGTGGTAATGGTAAGAACGTATAGGCAAGCTTTTAAAATAAAATAAAATAAAATAAAATAAAAAATTGGTGACCGAAAAAGGTCTCTCTCAATACCTGAGTGTGGGCTCCACTCTTCTGGCTTGTTCTAACTCCTGCTCTGGGTCCCTGAATCCTGTGAAAGTGTAATAAGTCTTGTCCCATTTAATGGGCCGATAGAAAGCTGTTCCAGGCTGTTGTGTTGAGCTCTTCCCAGTCTCAGCCTTGAGCACATCCTGCATATGTTCAACCGAGAGACTACAGGACCTTAGAACATCCAACACTGTGCTTAGAACATCTTTAGACTGCAGGGTGAAAGTCACTGAACGGAATCCTGGGAAATGTAGTGTTATCCAATTAAAATTATGCATTGACAAACAAAATATAGACATATATTACTGTTTAAAAGTAAAAAAAAATGGTAAGATCAAAACCATAAAAACAATAGTATTGTGAAATATTTTTTCAATATATTTTAAATTTTCATTTATTCCTTCAACGGCAAAACTGAATTTGCAGCAACATTACTCCAGTCATTAGTGTCACATGATCCTTTAGAAATCATACTAACATACAAATTTCATGTTTAAAAAAAAAAAACAAAAAACTCTTCTTACTATCAAACGTGAGAACTTGTGGATACTTCATGAAGTAATCGTTTATCATTTATTTAAAATCAAAATCTTTTGTAATATCATAAACATTTTGTCACTTTTAACACATTTAATGCTTGCAGAATAAAAACATTAATTTGTTTAAAAATATACAGTGGTGTTCAAAAGTTTGGGATCAGTAAGTAATTGTTAGAAATATTTTGAATAAATGCTGTTCTTTTTTAAACTTTTATTCATCAAAGAATCAAAGAAAAATTATCACAGGTTCCAAAAAATATTAAGCAGCATAACAGTTACAACACTGATAATAAATCAGCACATTAGAATGATTTCTGAAGGATCACATGACATTGAAGACTAATGGCTGAGGCAAATTCAGCGCTTTGTCACATAAATCATATTTTAAAGTCAATTAAAATAGGAAACCAATATTAGAAATTGCAACAATATTTCACAACATTACTGTTTTTCTGTATTTTTGATCAAATGAATACAACCTTGATAAGAATAAAACCTTTACATTAAAACATTAAAAATCTTACTGATCCCAAACTTTTGAACAGCAGTGTATATATACAGGTGAATCTCAAAAAATTAGAATATTGTGAAAAAGTTCATTTTTTTATTGTAACTTATTTCAAAAAGTGAAACTTTCATATATTCTAGATTCATTACATGTAAAGTAAAACATTTCAAAAGGTTTTTTGTTTTAATTTGGATGATTAGAGCTTACAGCTCATGAAAGTCAAAGATCCAGTCTCTCAAAATATTAGAATATTTCCTAAGATCAATCAAAAAAAGGATTTGGAAAACAGAAAAGTTCAAGTTCTTTAAAGTATGTTCATTTATGCACTCAATACTTGGTCGGGGCTCCTTTAGCACAAAAATTCCAGCATCAGTGAGGTGTGGCATGGAAGCAATCAGCCTGTGGCACTGATGAGGCACTACTGGCCTTCAGCTCGTCTGTATTGTTGGATCCACTGTTTTTCATCTTTCTCTTGAAAATATCTCATAGATTCCATATGGGGTTCAGGTCAGGCATGTTGGCTGGTCAATCATGCACAGTAATATCACGGTCAGTAAACCACATGGAAGTGGTTTTGGCACTGTGGGCAGGTACTAAAGTCCTTCTGAAAAATGAAATCAGCTTCTCCATAAAGCCTGTCAGCAGATGGAAGCATAAAGCGCTCCAAAATCTCCTGGTAGACGGCTGCATTGACTTCGGACTTGATAAAATACAATGGACCAACACCAGCAGACGTCACAGCACCCCAAACCATCACAGACTGTGGAAACTTCACACTGGACTTCAAGCAGCTTGGATTCTGTGCCTCTCCAGTCTTCCTCCAGACTCCAGACCTTGATTTCCAAATGAAAAGCAAAATTTACTTTCATCTGTAAAGAGGACTTTGGACCACTGAGCAACAGTCCAGTTCTTTTTCTCCGTAGCCCAGGTAAGATGCTTCTGACGTTGTTTCTGGTTCAGAAGTGGCTTGGTAGCCCTTTTCCTGAAGACATCTGAGCGTGGAGACTCTTGATGCACTGACTCCAGCTTCACTCCACTCCTTGTGAAGCTCTCCCAAGTGTTTGAATCGGCTTTGCTTTACAGTATTCTCAAGCTTATGCTTATCCCTGTTGCTTGTGCACCATTTCCTACCCAATTTCTTCCTTCCGGTCAACTTTGCATTTAATATGCTTTGATACAGCACTCTGTAAACAGCCACACCTTTCAGAAATGACCTTCTGTCACTTACCCTCTTTGTGGAGGGTGTCAATGATTGTCTTCTGGATCATTGCCAAGTCAGCAGTCTTCCCCATTATTGTGGTTTCAAAGAGCAAGAGATACCCGGAATTTATACTGTAGGGATGGTCATTTAATGAAGCTCAAATGTAAATATTCTAATATTTTGAGATACTGATTTTTGACTTTCATGAGCTGTAAGCTCTAATCATCAAAATTAAAACAAAAAAACTTTTGAAATGTTTTATTTTACATATAATGAATCTAGAATATATGAAAGTTTCCCTTTTTGAAATAAGTTACAATAAAAAAATGAACTTTTTCACGGTATTCTAATTTTTTGAGAGGTACCTGTATATATATATATAAATATATATATAAATTGAAAAAAAAAATCGTACTGACCCCAAACTTTTGAATGATAACTTTGCTTAATACTGTCAAAAAAAAAGGATAAGATCAGATTTTTGTTTGGTGGAAAAACAGTACAACTATTATAAAAGTTATTGTATGACTTTAAGTGACTTGGAATATACAGCATGAGTCAGATGTCTTTTTTTTTGTTTGTTTGTTATGCTATTATTATTATTATTATTATTATTTAAAAATCACAGGTGAACAGGAGTGAATCAGAGGTGAACTGGTGTTACCTGAGGCTAGCAGACTATCACTGGAGTCTGCTCTTTCTTTTGTGTCCCTGACATAAAACGTGAGGTTTGCAGGTTTGGGGTGCCTCGCCCCAGGCTTTTGAAGATTTTCCAAATAACCATTTAGCCTTTTGAGGGAGTTTTCATTCACTTCCTACAACAGAGAAAACAAAACAATATAAAACACTCAGTGGAAAATATAACATAGTAAAATATATAAAAATATAATAAGCTGTGGAATATATTAACATATATCAAATATTATTATCACACATTGCCATTTTGTAGTTTATGCATATAATAAAAATTCAATCTTTTATAATAATTATTTAATTATTATTACTCTCTCTCTTGGATGCTGGCCAAAGAAATCAGGGTGTACTGCAAAGTAAAATGGCCGCAGGGCATTAATGGCATCCGCTCCTGAGAGATTCCTCTTCTGAACGACACGAGCAGAAACACATCCACCACCAAGCCTGTAAGAATGAGGATGATATTGGTTAGATGCTTAAAGAATACAACATAATTCAACAATATGTTCTTTGCAGCTGTCTATAAGGACTATAATGTGATAGTGTTTTTTTGTTTCTTTTTAATTTGGGTAAAACTTACCTAACATAACGCAGGAAGGTGGTCACATACATCACGTTAGTTCCTTCTGGTAAGAGAAATCAAGGAACTCGTTAAAGAAAAAGCATTACAAACTTCACGACAAACATCATACTGCATGTCTGGAGGATCATCATCTTCCTCCATGCTGCATGTATAATTATATATCTTTAAATAAATGTCAATGTACAATGTAAAATAAACATTTTCTATTTTGATATATTTTAAAATGTAATTTTCCTGTGATGGCAAAGCAGCCATTACTCCAGTTTTCAGTGTCACATACAGTGATCCTTCAGAAATCATTCTGATATGGTGCTCAAGAAACATTTCTTATTATATACTGAACCCAGTTGTGTAATACTTTTGCGGAAACAGTGATCTTTCATGAATAGAAAGTTTAAAAGAATTTATTTGAAAAAAAAAAACCCTATAAAAACAATTTGTTGTAACAATGTAAAAGTCTAGTTTACTGTCACTTTTGATCAATTTAATAAAAAGTATAAATTTCTTTAAAAAAAAAAAAAAAAAAAATTACTGACCTCAAACTTGTTTCACTAATATATATCAGTAATATATAAATTATGGAATTACACAATGAAAATGACTCTTTTTCATTTCTTAAAAGTAACGTTAGCCACCCTTTCGCAACAACAGTTTTGAGGAATAACGTTACACAGAATGTTAAAAATGTAAATATTTTTATTAATAAATATCCCAAAAGTCCATACTCGATTACACCTCCTTCATGTATGCATGGATTGATATTTATTTTATTTTATTTTATTTTATTATTATTATTTTATTATATTTTATTTTATTATTATTATTATTATTTTATTTTATATTATTTTATTATTATTTTATATTATTATTTTATTTTATTGGCCAGGTACACACACCCATATAACCAGCACTGTCTGTGTGCAAATAAATAGTTTCATGCAAATATAATAGGCTATATGGTTGAACAAGAATAAAAGCTTGACTGGACTTGAGCAGAGACTGTTAACTCAGGTCAAGTGCAGGCATACTGTGTGTTCTTGACCTATATAATGTTGAGAGTGTAATCATAGTCCTCTTATTTTGACACAAATTAAGCGCGAAAAACAAACACGACGAGAAACATTTCCACCTAAACAAAATACTATCCATTAGATTTTAGAGCCATTATATTTCATCTGCATTCAATACACTCAACACATAAACACTGATCAACACTGTAAACAAGGACAAACACAAACTCTAGGCGCTTTTAAAATAAAAACAACAGTCTCAGACTTAAACAAAAACACACACAATTTATGTCAGCATGAGACACTAATATCCAAAACGCTAAACTTATTTACCTGTGATTTTGCAACCTTACATGTTCGCTGTGGTTAAAGCTCAACTTGAACTCATATACTCCATTCAGGCCTAATCATCCAGGCAGGAGTAATCAACCACCTATCGTTCGAAAACAAGCGCAGATAGCGGCACTTGAATCAGGCAAAACTAATCATCTGCCCATCTTTGCCTGTTTGATGAGCGCGATCGCTCAGTACTGGCGCCATCTATAGGTTATTTCGGGATGATCATTAAACTCAAAGACGTGTTTGAGCTATTCAAAAGGTAATAACAGACGACTGCAAGAATTTGTGACGCTTCATTGATTTAATTAGTTTAAAAATACATGCATAGTGGATTTAAAATTTTCTGATGTGCCACTGACTACAGATTTGGGGCTAAAACATAAAATGAAACGTGAAGTGTATGTGTAATCTAAGTTATGAAAGTCTTAATAAGGTTAATAATGCAACAATATACATAATAATGGCATTATAATAGTCATTTATTTTTGTTTATTGTTTTTGTTTCATATACCTTCATGTGAATATATAGGCCTGTTTAATCATGTTTTTTTTTTATTTAAATAAGTCTCTTCTGCTCACCAAGCCTGCATTTATTTGATCCAAGGTACAGCAAAAACAGTAAAATTCTGAAATAGTTTTACTGTTTAAAATGACTGTTTTCTATGTGAGTATATTTTAAAATATAATTTATTCCTGTGATTTCAAAGCTGAATTTTTAGCATCATTACTCCAGTCACATGATCCTTCAAAAAATCATTCTATTCTGATTTGCTGCTCAGAAAACATTTATTATTATTATTATTATTTTTATTATTTTTATTATTATTTTATTATTATTATGTTGAAAACAGATGAATAGGGTTTTTTCAGGTTTCTTTGATGAATAGAAAGTTAAGAAGAACAGCATTTATCTGAATTATCTTTTATTATCTTTTTATTTCAGATAAATGCTGATCTTTGATCTTTCTGTTCATCAAAAAGTCCTGAAAAAATGTACTCAGCTGTTTTAAATATTGATAATAATAATAATAATAATAATAATAATAATAACAACAACAACAACAACAACAACAACAACAACGATAATAATCATAATAATAATAATTGTACTGTATTTGCTGTACTTTGGATCAAATAAATGCAGGCTTGGTGAGCAGAAGAGACTTCTTTAATAACATAAAAAATCTTACTGTCCAAAAACTTTTGACTAGTAGTGTAAATACACATACATACATACATATATATTAATATATATATATATATATATATATATATATATATACACACACACACACACACACACACATATATATATACAGTGTCTTGCAGAAGTATTCATTCATCCCTACGTTTTTTTCACGTTTTATGTTGCAGCTTTATGTTAAACTGCATTAAATTACTTTTTTCCAACTTCAATCTACACTCCATACACCATAATGACAAAGCAAAAACAGAACTGTCACAAAAAAACAAAAAAAAACAAAAAAAAAATCTGAAATAAGTATGCTGCATAAGTATTCAAACCCTTAATTCAGTACTTAGCTGAAGCACCTTTATAGCCTCAAGTCTTTTTTGTTTGATGCCACAAGCTTTGCTCATCAGCATTTGGCAATTATCTGCCGTTCTTCACCTCACCTGTTCACCTCTCAAGCTCTGCCGGGTTGGATGGGGCAGATGCACATTTTCAGGTTTCTCCAGAAATATTTGATTGGTTTCATGTCCAGGCTGTGCTGGGCCACTCAAGGACATTCACAGAGTTGTCTATAAGCCACTCTTGCTGTGTGTTTAGGGTCATTGTAATGTTGGAAGGTAAGCCTTCTGCCCAGTCTGAGGTTCTGAATGCTCTGTACTGGGTTTTCATTAAGGCTATCTCAATATGGTGCATTGAGCTTTTCTTCTACTCTGACGAGTCCCTTAGTCCCTGCCGCTGAAAAACAGCCCCACAGCATGAGGCTGCTACCAGCACACTTTACTTTTTGGATGGTACTCTGCAGGTGATGAGCAGAGCTGGTTTCCTTCAAACATGATGCTTAGAATTGAGGTTCATCAGACCGGAGAATATTGTTTCTCAGAGTCTGAGGGTCCTTTAGGTGCTTTTTTGCAAATTCCAAGTGGGCTTTGGTGTGTCTTCACTGAGGAGAAGATTGAGTCTGGCCACACCAACATAAAGCCCAGATCAGTGGAGTGTTGCAGTGATGTTTGTCCTTCTGGTTTCTCCCATCTGCATATATGCTCATGGAGCTCAACTAGAGTGACCATCAGCTTCTTGATCACCAGTCTAACCAAAGCCCTTCTCCATCAGTTGCTCAGTTTGGCCAGGAGGTCAGCTCTAGGGAGAGTCCTAGTTGTTTCAGACGTCTTCTATTATGGATAATGAAGGCTACATGATTCTGTGAACCTTCAATGCAGCAGAATTTTTTCTGAACTCTTCCCCAGATGTGTGGCTTGACGCAAACCTGTTTCTGAGTTCTACAGGCGGTTCTTTTGACCTCAGGGCTTGGTTTTTGCTCTGATATGCATTTTCAGCTGTTAGACCTTTTAAGATGTGTGTGCCGTTCCAAATCATACCCATTCAGTTGAATTTGACACAGGTTAACTTCACTCAAAGTGTAGTAACATCTACAAGCGATATGAATGCTCCTGAGCTAAATTTCAACTGTCCCAGATAAGGGTTTGAATACTTATGCAATGGATTTATTTATATTTTTATGTATAATAAATTTGCAAAGATGTTAAAAACCTGTTATTTGCTTTGTCATTATGGTGTGTGGAGTGTAGATTGTTGTGGGAAAAAAAAGTAATTTAAAGCGGTTTAACATAAGGCTGCAACATAACAAAACGTAAAAAAAAAATGAAGGGGTTTGAATACTTCTGCAAGGTACAGTATATATATATATATATATACACACACACACACACACACACACACACACATATATATATATATATATATATATATATATATACACACACATTTATATTATGTCATTTAAGTAATCAAAAAGCCTTATATATATATTATATCTATGGCAGAGCTCCATTTTCAGCATCCGTTACTCTAGTCTTCAGTGTCACATGATCCTTCAGAAATCATTCTAATATGCTGATTTAGTGCTCAAGAAACCTTTCTTATTATTATGACAATTGAAAATGGTTGTGCTGCTTAATTTAGTGTGAAAACCGTAATAAAGTGTCTTTTTCAAGTTTCAAACAGAAAGTTTGAAGAATGACATTTATTTGAAATAGAAATCTGTGTCATAAATGAAAAGAAAAGAAAAGAAAAGAAAAAGTGATACGAACTCTTGAATGTTAGTGTGTAGTGTTCATTCTTATTGCTGCTTTAAATTTTATATTTATATTTAAAACATACTGTTGAACTTTTAATGTTATATCAATATTTTTATTTTTTATGGCTACAACTAAGAGAATAAATCCGTCTCCTTGTACATTTCACCTTTGTTTTTCAATTTTCCTCTCTTATACTTTAACAAAAGGAGCCCTAATTTGTGTCAAGCCATCTTAAATACAGTTTCTGGCAGAAACTTTCTGTTGTAACACATTGCAACGTGCGTGTCAATAACAGGAATACTTGTTGGGAACACTGTAAACCTGTGAGATGAAGGTAGAATAATGCTGATCCGTTCACTGTAAGAATGAAGTAACACTTAAGGTTTCTGTACATTCTGTAATAGTGTGACTGTCACCAGGCGTACAGTAGCTGAAGGCGATAGCCGCTGGCGTGCTGCAGGCAGACATGTCATGCGCCTGAGTTGCCAGACATCTTGACTGCTATTCTCAGCAGGGTCAGAACACATCTGGTCACTCTCGAATGACGAGAGCAGGACTCACAAATCAGATTGTAGAAATCTTTGATATGGCACCGGTACGGCTGCCAAAACATTGAGCAGAGACGATGGCGGCGTCAGTGACAGGACCCTGAGAGACACCATGCTACTGTCCTTTGAGTAAGGAGCTGTGCTGGAGCTGTCAGCAGTGGCATCAACAGCTCTTCTCAGGTCATTTAATGCATGTTTCATGTGGAGTCTGCTGCTGTTGGAAAAGAGGAGAGAGTGTGTCGATGTCTGTGTATAGTGAAGCCATAGTGACACACTGTTATTCAGACTAGATCAATAGGACTAGACATTTCATTGTGTTTTGTCGTTAGTCAGCTGCTAATATATATATATATATATATGTGTGTGTGTGTGTGTGTGTGTGTGAGTATTTATGGTGTAATAATCTTTTCACTTTTTTGGGGAGGTTAAGATGACTATGATCATAATAA
Organism: Tor tambroides; assembly: GCA_021397915.2. Lineage (NCBI taxonomy): Eukaryota > Metazoa > Chordata > Actinopteri > Cypriniformes > Cyprinidae > Tor > Tor tambroides. The sequence goes on along the minus strand of JAFVLL020009353.1, from coordinate 21,177 downwards.
TAATAATAATAATAATAATAATAATTATAAGAATAAGAATTATTATTCTATATACTTATTATTATTATTATTATTATATAATAGAAGAAGATGATGTTGATAGAAAATCTAAATGTAAGACAAAAAATTAAATTAAATTAAATTAATTATTAAAATTATTGATATTTGTTTGCCCCGAAGTTTATGTTCAACTGATTTTAATGCGTTTTATAGAATTTATTGATATAATTACTAATAAAAAATGGTAACAACTTAGTTTAATGATGAATTTTCACTATTAATTAGTTGCTCATTAGCATGTATACTGGCTGTTTATTAGTAGCACATATTAATGCATTATTCTGAATAACCATATATACCCCATACATAAACTTAACAACTACCTTACTTAACTGTTAAGAAGCAAATTGGGAGTTTATTGAGGCAACAGTCATAGTTAATAATTAGTTAATAGTGAAAATTGTTCCCCAACCTAAAGTGACAAAAAACAAACAAACAAACAAACAAACAAAATCAATCAATCAATCAATCAATCAATCAATCAATCAAAAGCTTCAATCTCTTTTTTCTCATTTTCGATGAAGAAAAAAATCACACAGTAATTTTATTAACTTTTTTTTATACTTTTTTTGTTTATTATACACTTTTCAAATGATATATTATTATTAGTATTAGTATTATTATACATATTAAGTTCCAGTATACTTAAAACATGAAAAATATGTTTCAGAAATCATGACAAGACATTAGAATTTACCTTGGCTGCTAAACAAATATATAAATGCAATTCTAATCTTACAATGATATTAAATTTATGTCATTGATATCAAGTCACTGGAATTTAATTCACTGAACTACTATAAAACACACAGCCACAATAATACACCAAAATCTCTATAAGTTCAGAGCAGAGAATATACAGCATCTCTACTCCATACGTCTTCATCTGCCATCAGCAGACACGGGTTCATTTTTATGACATATGGTGGGAAAGCTGTATCCTCTCACTGGGTCAGCTGACAGGTTCATATGCGAGTGTGTGAATGGTGTCTTTGTGTGTGATGAGGTGAGACCCTGGTGTTGTGAAGAAGCCGTACCCTTTCACCACGGCGGCCTGATTCACAACACCAGCTGCCCTGCCCCATCATTGAGGTCTGAACACATCATTCATCACCATATTCCTCTATGTGGATCCACCTGTCAATCAAAAAAAAAAAAAACATTAAATATGCGCCCTGGAGTAACATTAAACAATTGTACTACATCATATTTAGATAAAACTACAGTTTAAACACAATTGACACAGCCACCTCTGGCTTTTTGATTGTAATATTTGAAACATGCATTTTCTGTAAAGCTGCTTGGAAACTACTTATATTGTGAAAAGCACTATACAAATAAACATGAACTGAACTGAACTGAACTGAACACTACACTCATTTTACCTGTATTTTGAATTCTGCATTGAATTGCACTGTTTAAGAGTTAATGGAATTGTTTGTAAAATTAATAGACAATGTACTAGCAGAAAATTGCCAGTACATTTTCTGTTTTTTTTTTAACACTATAGGACCTGTATATAGAAATACACTCATACATTTGGTTGATTTAAATTTCAGAATGAGCAAAAGTGATGTTTTTCATTTTCCTGAATGTTTTAATTTTATTTGACATCTTTGAGGTCTTTCATTCGTGCAGAACAAACAAAACTCATTTCAAAATAATGGTGATTAATTGTTAATAAAGTACTAAAAATATTCTATATAAATTCTATATTCTATATGAAATTAAGGTAACACTTTATTTTAAGGACTCACTATTAATTAGTTGCTTATTAGCATGCATATTACTAGCATATTGGCTGTTTATTAGTACTTATAAAGCACATATTCTGCATGACCATATTTTAGATCCCTTAATCTTAGCCCATGCTTAAACTTAACAACTACCTTGCTAACTATTAATAAGCAGCAAATTAGGAGTTTGTTCAGGGAAAACTCTTAGTTAACAGTAAATATGTGTACCCTAGGGATGTAGAATATGGTCATGCAGAATATGTGCTTTATAAGCACTAATAAACAGCCAATATGTTAATATCGGGCATGCTAATAAGCGCCGATATTATTTTAAATAAAAAATAAAATATTTTAAAACATATTACGCACCTTATCCTACTAGAAAATGGCTGATAAGTGCATATTTATTTATTTATTCTTTTTTGTCAATGTCTGATATTTAGTTTGAACTGAAGGTTTTGTGTAAAATGAATTAGTAGACACATAATAATCTGCATTTCAGGTTTCAGTATATGTTTCTGTAAGTTGAAGAAGCTGTTAATATACCACCACACGCAATGTAAAAAATGACCTCACATTACAAAGCACTCTGCGTGACCCGCAGAACAAAAGGTACAATTACTGCGTTCACCACACTGGGGAATGCTGACTTCCTGATAATTCCATCGCGGTTACAGGAGAGCCTCCAGGGTAGAGGTCTTATGAGTGTGGCGCTTATGTTTCTGATTTCAGTTCAAAGGCTTAAGTGAGTTGAACTAATGCAGTGGAGTTTTTTTCACAGGGAAATGACTATTTCCTGTGACTCTATTATTTGGCTATTCTACTATCCCATCTCTATCCACCGCAGGTTAATCCATGTTAATTCCTGCACAGATGAACATGTCACAGCACATATAATATCCAGGCAATACGTTCCCCCTTCTAATCCTGTTTCATCAGCTCGCATGCCCTTTATGGTCAATCTAATTGCGACAAAGCCCACATAAGAGCTTTTGAGCCAAGAACTTCTTTAAGGTTTCAATTAAAGGCCGTGAGAGGCAGGAGATGTTTGGATGTCTGCCAGTGTCCTTCAAACACAGACTGTCACAGTGCAGAGCCGAAACCATAAAAAGAATAAAACAAGGCATGTGTGGAAGGAAAATACATGAAAACTCTATGGAACTGTAAAAGCATGAGTGAGTGTGTGTGTGTTAAAAAGAGACATGTGACCCGTCTTTGAGACAAGCAGAAATAATCATGCCCTCTCTCTACTCGCTGCCAGCGGTCTTTGAGGACTTTAATACCCTTCTTGAAGTGCACTGAGTTTAATTTTCAAATTGACCTCAATGATTTGTGTGCATTTAATATTAAGTCCTCTGATATCTTCAGCGGTGTGGCTCTCACCTCAACTGAGCAAGTGACAGATTTTAATCTTTTGAAAATGAAGGGAATCAGATGGGACAGATCCAAACTAATACATCAAACACAATGTGAAGCTTTTGATACTTGATGTGTTTTAAAACAGCTACTGTATATAACAGTATAATACTTAATAATATAGTTTTTGTGAGGTTCAAGTTAACATTTATTAATGCACTGACTAAAATTACATAACAATGGGAGATACATTTTTACAGCATTTATAAATTTTGGTCCTACTTTATATTAGGTGGCCTTAACTACTAATCATTTGATACAATGCACTTATTGTGTACACACATTGTACTTATATTTTTAAAAATACCTGCATGTAATTTCATATGTAATTAATTTCTGTAATTACATTTATAATTACACTGTTGACCCATCCTTGTTAACATTAGCTGCAAAAAATTCAACTGTTCATTGCTATTAGCTCAGGTCCATTAAATAATATTGGCAACTTTAGAAGTTACAGATGCTTTAGAAGTATTTTCTATTGTTAGTTCATGTTAACTAATTTAGTTAACCATAACAAATGGAACCTAATTGTAAAGTTTTATTATTATTTTTTAAATAATTTACTCATTTTATAATAATTTTGTAATTATAATTAAAAAAACATATATTTATGGACATTATCTTTCAAGTTCAAAACATTCTTAACAATATTTGTGACAAATTCATTCTTGAAAAAAAGTCCCCTCCCCCTTTTTTATTAGATTTAAATGACATTTTAATTATATTTTAGTTATGTAAATAAGAATATTAACTGTTGAACCCCAAATCATCCTCATAGACACATAGATCTAGTAACGAATCTCGTCTTGTTATTGGAGAGTGAGTTATTTTTGCAGTGATGTTTGTGCAGCAACGCTCTTGACGGAATGAGCTCTGGCCATTTCCTGCTGAAGCACCAGCTGTTCCTCTGACAGTCTGTCTGCTACATCAGAACCAGCTCATTTATCTCACACATCCCACACACAGCCCGCCGACTAAACCAAAGTCAATATCTCATCTTAGGCTTACACATAAAATGTAATATTATAATGAAACCAATTGAATAAAAACAATTTAGATGTTAACACATGATTTTACCTGACCAAAAATAAATTAATAGTAATAATAATAATAAGCATTATTATTATTATTGTTATTATTTATAGAGCAGTTGCAGTTACATAGATCTGCAGTGAACACATCATTTGTTTCACATGCAATGTGCCATTCCTATATACTTACTTTATACATTCACTACACAAGAAAATATGAAAGAATCTGCAAAATTTTGTAAAATACATACATACATATACAGTACTGTGCAAAAGTCTTAGACCACAAGTATTTTCACCAACAACAAAAAAAGGTTTGAAATCTGTTATTTCTATCTTTTTCTGTAGTGTGTTAGCAGGAAATATCAGTTTACATTTACAAACATTATTTTTGCCATTAATTGTAATAATCCAGTAAGATTTTTGTTTGCACAAGGAGTCTGACAACAGCCAGTGGTCCAGACAGAGATCTGATCTCACCATCATCCAGTCTGCCTGGAATGACATGAAGAAACAGAACAAACTGAGACAGACTAAATCCAGAAGAACTGTAGCAACGTCTCCAAGATGCTTCAAGAGACCTACCTGCAAAGCTACAGTACTGTGAAAAGTTTTAAGCACTTGGGTAAAAATGCTGTAAAGTGAGGATGCTTTCAGAAATAATGCCATAAATAGATTTTATTTATCAATTAACTTCTATTAACTAAATTAAATCAACATTTGGTGTGAGCACACTATGCATTTAAAACAGCTTTTGCCCCATGTGCACTTGCACATAGTTTTTCAGGGAGCTTTGCAGGTAGCATCTTGGAGACGTTGCCACAGTTCTTCTGGATTTAGTCTGTCTCAGTTTATTCTGTTTCTTCATGTCATTCCAGACAGACTGGATGATGATGAGATCAGATCTCTGTGTGGAGCACTGGCTGTTGTCAGACTCCTTGTGCAAACAAAAATCTTACTGGATTATTACAATTAATGGCAAAAATAATGTTTGGAAATGTAAACTGATATTTACTACTGACACACTACAGCAAAAGATAGAAATAACTGACTTAAAACCAGTTTTTGTTGGTGAAAATACTAGCGGCCTAAGATTTTTGCACAGCAGTGTACATATACATATATATATTGGAGGCTTGTTAAAAAAAAAAGTCCAGTAGCAATAGATAGCATGAAAGTTCATGATAAGTTTGGCTTATGAATATTGATCAAGTCGCATCAGATTTAGCCATTAGTCCTACCTGATTTGTTGAAAGGCAGAGCTTGATGGCACTGAAAACGTTTCCAAATTTTATGAAGGTAAAATGAAAGTGTGTAAAAATGTTATGGTAAAAACCTGTGGCTATTAATGATAAGTCCTTACTCTATATGGTGAAAAACTGTAATAGACCTGGAACATTTCATGTATGTTTACAGAAAAATAATATTTAAATGGACAGATTTGTTAGTAAAAAGAACAAGTCACCTTTTAATAATCGAATAATTACAGTGGAAAAAAGTAAATTGATGGTTTTTCAATGAAATAACTATTTCTTTTTAGTTTACTTTTCCCCCTATAATTTATGTAAATTAGGATTTTATGTTATATCTTATGTTGATAAGTGCTGTTTATTGCATTATTTTAGAGTCATGTGTGTTACCATTATGGTGTCGTGTATTTGAGTGTATGACACTGTGCACCTTCTATATATTAGTATTTATCTTAGCTTGTGGAAAAGCTGAACTTCGTTTAATCATCTCATATAATAATGGTAAAAACCCCTGATTTTATTAACCTGATTTCAATTTCTACTTCTTATTTCCTTTCCGTCCAGTTCCTTAAACAGGAAACATGGACAGTTTGTCGCGCTTGTTCTGCTTGCTAAACGCTGGCCCAAACATTAATGGCTCCTGGCTGTAATTAAAGCTCTTAAGGAAATTACCCTGAGCTGAGTTCTGTGGAGGCTGCTGCGGGGGAGGATTCCATGGCACGATCCCAGCCAGCCTTGCCTCCTCAAACACGGCAGAGTTTGCATCAAAGTTCTGTTAGAACGACCCATTCCTTCTGAGCTCTCCTGACAGCTAGGCTTAGTCAGCAGAATGCTGGCCCACCCAACTCGCATTCTGGGACTTTACTTAGCAGTTTCAACATATCTCAAAGTCCCAGCAGGAAACCTAACAGAAGGATCAATCAAACAATCACAGCAACACAGAATCAGACACAGACTGGACGTGTCTGGCTCGTACTGGTTAGCTGATGCTCTGCCAAAATACAACTGTGATGAAAAGATGCAATACAATATTCAAATGCTCAGTACACTCAAATATTATTCCTTCTGTTTGTGAAGGGCATATGATACACAGTAATAACAGAGCTATAATTTATAGTTACGAAAAAAAAAAAAAAAACGTTCTTTATGCGGCTGTTCTAGATGATACTGTATAAATAATTAGATAACACTTTAGTATAGGGTCCAATTCTCACTATTAACCAGTTGCTTATTAGCATGCCTATTATTAATATATTGGCTATTTATTAGTGCTTATAAAGCACATATTCTGCATGACCATATTCTACATCCTTAATCCTACAAAATACCTACACTTAACAACTCTATTAATAAGCAACAAATTAGGAGTTTATTGAGGCAAAAGTCATAGTTAGTGGTTTGTTAATAGCGAGAATTGGACCTTAAAATAGTGTGACCAGTAATTAAATCAGACTTGCGTTTTGCGTGTATGGATGCTGGAGTGTGTTTACTTTGGGGTTTTACTTTAAAAATTGTCCCCAGAAGACAGCTAAGTCTGAAAAAAAAAAAAAAAATGCTTTCAGGGACATATGGAAACAGCATCAACTTGAAAAATAATGCATAAATGAATTGAATAAATACATATAAATATGCAGTTTTAGAATTTTTGTTAGGGACATTCTAGTCATTTTATTACAGTATATAATATAATATAATATAGAAACTTATGGTATGCAGATTTAGATAACTAAGTAGATGTGTGTGTGTGTGTGTGTGTGTGTGTGTGTGTATGAATTTGATGGTCATTTTAAAAGCGCCAGACAAAACAGCAATGCGGTTTATACTCTTATCACATTCACTGCAGCTGCCAAAGGCAAACTGCATGGAAAAGCGAATTGGAAAAAGATCAGTCCATCTCCCCTATACACTCTTGCAAAAGTGACTTTGGGGTAAAAAAATTTATGGATATTTTAGGGGCCCAAGGATGCCATTTTGCAAAACTCAATGTGATTCATTTATGCTAAATTAATTGCTGAGCTTCAAACATGTTAAGACATGCTACCAGTTATATGACCTGTTAACTGGTTAGTGCAGTCTGGTCAGAGTAAACTGCCTGTAACATATAGTAAAACCATGCATTGAGCGATTCGGATTCTCACAACTGAGTGCAAATCAAACTGTCTGTGACTATCAGTCCTATCAACCAAAGGGAAATACATGTTAATGTCAGTAATAAGAAATAAATTAACTGTGAAAATAATCTAATACCTACATTCAGCAGATCTATTTCTTGAATCTGTTAAGCCAGAAGGCAGTTTGCTCATTACTAGTGAAATCTTGTGACGAGCTACTGGTCTGAATCTTGCTGCATGCATTAAACAGCTCCAAACCCCAAACACACACACACACAAACTGCCTTGTCTGGAGGCCTTGTGATCTCCAGACTGTCAGTAAACGCATGACAAGCAGAGATAGTCCCTGAGAATGTGTGCTGCGTAAAATAATGCTCCCTCTAAAAGAGACAAATCTCCTGTTTTACTTCTTCAAAAATCTTTCCCATTGTCTGGAATATAACATACAGATTCGAAATATTCAATGAAAGATTCTAAAGACCAAATAATCACTACAATAATTAAGAAACAGAATACAAGAGGACACATTTAAGCCGATCTGATTCCACACTGCACGACTGTTTCTCCATTTCTGTGTTCCCTGCTGTAGTCAGACAGTAAGAGACAGCCTCTAGACACAAAATGGCTGTCTTTATCTCCCATTATACGCTGCTGTTCGGCGTAAAGCGGTTAGCAATGCTAAATGCTACGTTTGCTTTGTCGTTCTGCTTTGTCTAATTTTGCTAATGGAAATACTAGTCTAGACTCATTGCCTATTATGCGAATTTAAATTCTCTTCAACGCATGCTGAAATGATTGAAGATAAATTCTTAAATAGACGTCTAACCGTAGGCTGGGGCTTATCTGGACCTGTCTGTATCCAGACAGGTCTGAGAGTCTGAGAGTATTTGTGTGCTGGGCAGGCGTGGCACTGCAGTCAGAAAGAGAGAGAGAGAGAGAGAGAGAGAGAGAGAGAAAGAGAGAGATGTTTGTTTGTGTGTGAGAGAAGAGAGCAAGATAAAAACAAAAAAGGATAGAGTTTCCCTTTACATTGGACCTCTCGGCAGCACAACAAAGTCATAGAGGAAAAATATCAATGTCGCAGCACTCATAAATGCATTTTTTTGACTTAGAGTTTATTATATTTAATATGAGTGAACTGCATGAAGGAAAGGAAAGGAAAGGAAAGGAAAGGAAAGGAAAGGAAAGGAAAGGAAAGGAAAGGAAAGGAAAAAAAATTAAAAAAAAGAAAAATGAAAAGAATTGACAAAGAAAAGAGTACAAAGCAAATGGAATTTGCGTTGCAAGCAAATAATAAAAGAAAGAGAGAATAAAAGGAAAATCTGATTAAAACTAAAGAAAAATGAAAACAAAACTCAAAACAAAATAGAACAAAACAATGCAAAATGTAAAACGCAATATGAAACACACACACACACACACACACACACACACACACACACACAAAAACGAAAATCAAAGCAAAACTAATCACAATAAAACAACAAAATTAAAAAATAAAAGCAAAATATAAAAAAGAAAAGACAAGGAATTTGGGGTCGCTTTGCAAGCAAAAAATAAAAGAGAGAGAGAGAATAAAATGAAATGAAAGGTGGTTAAAACTAAACAAAAATCGAAACAAAACCCAAAACAAAATGCAAAACAAAACAAAACAAAACAAAAAACACAAAACTAAACCAAACACAAATCAAAACAACAAAATATAAAATAAAAGCAAAATATAAAAAGGAAAAGACAAGGAATTTGGGGCTGCGTCGCAAGCAAAAACTAAAAGAGAAAGAATAAAAGGAAAGGTGGTTTCAAAACAAAACAAAACAAATCAAAGCAAAGCAAAGCAAAGCAAAACAAAACAAAACAAAACAAAACAAAACAAAACAAAGCAAAATATAAAAAAGTAAAGACAAGATTTGTGCTGCAGTTCAACAACAACAACAACAACAACAAAATGCAATTTGTTCGATGACATGGCATTAATCTGAAAGGAGAGAGTTACTTTAATGCAGTTATACTTTATTTCCAAGCACATATAATAAATATTGTACTAACCCAGCAGATCTGATCTACCGTTTATGTCAACCAGTTCACAAAAGCTTATGAAAAAAAAATCCACTCATAACTCCAGACAAGCAGACCTCAAATGTTTATCCATTAACTCTATTAAATCCAAATGGGAAGATCACTGGTTACATTTAACAAGTGTGATCACCTTTAATTTATTTGAATTAATGTTAAATATGAAGCAGCAAAGATAATGCTTTTTTAAACGCTGGGACTCCCTGCAATAAAAATATACTGTGTAATATAATTTACTCTCTGCATTAAAAATATATTAGGTAGATACTGAGATTTTCATGTTCTACCTTATGTCCTGCTAAATTGAGCAGACGGACGGTGAGGACATTGACTGGAAATGCTTGAGAAAGTCCATTAAAGTCGTCTTCTGCTAATTAGTCCCGCTATGAATATAGGCCTCCCTGTAGAATCCACAAAATGCAAGTCATTCTGCAGCCATTCCCGTCCCCTCCTCCCCCCGTCACGATCCTGCCTAATCATCATCGCTATTAAAAAAATCCATAATGACAAGAATCTGTTGAGCTGCATGGTACATGATAAAATCAGTCATCTTGTAGGAGTAGATTTTGATTGACAGCAGACTGCAGACCCATTACTGTGGGCAGGTCAGAAGCAGATGAGAAAAGCTGCTCTAACATGATGTGCAAGGCACACAACATTAACTGCATTATGTAACTATTAGCAGTTATGCCTAATGATGGCCAATAGGTTGCTAAATGATTCAAAAATAATGTTTCAATTTAGTGCCATTAAATATTTGGTCCAACAAAGCATTTGTTCAGAGCTCTTCACTCGTTTGGTGTGAATGCTGTAAATATGTACACTCGCTGAATGTGCATTTTGTGGTTTTTTGGAAAGAAAAATGGTTTGAAATGGAAACATAAATTAAGTGCTTTGAAACAGCAAACATGAAATAATGCAAAAGCAAACAGAAATTCTAAAAACAAACAACACCATGCATGCATATATATTAACAAAATGCATTTTTTTCAGCTTTTAACAGCTGCTTTAAAATTATAGTTGAAATCATTATTATTATTGTATAAGTTCTGCATTCCTGAAATCATTATTTAATATATTTTGTATTTCAATTATTAAGTACTAAGTTTTATTGTAGAAGTAGAACATTTTTCTATCCAAATTGAATTTAGATTTTGCTTCTAAAAAATTTAGCTGTAAATTTTGAAGGTTTAACGATTCACAAATCAAAACAAATTGTTCTGTGCATGAATGTATTATAAATTGATCAACATTTTAACCAACACAAGATTTTAATGAGATTTTTTTATTTATTTATGCAATAATGTAATGCACCAAAACAAGTAAATTGCTGTTAAATGTAAATAAACTAAAGATTATATTTTAGATTGAGTTTATAACAGATGACTTGGTGCAGTTTCCATAATCTTCAACTGACGTAAAAAGTGTAAAAATTATATTTATGTATCGTTGCAGTATCACAGTAGCTCATGTCGACTAAAGAAATGAATAAATGTTTTTATAAAGCTGAATATTTAACATTGGTTTTTACATTTTAGTATATTTATTTATTATTTTGATTTATTTATTTAATTTTTGCATTTGTTAAAAAAATCAAAAGATGACAGAGTTATGACTTATAATTTACAGCTGACATAAATGCAATGCACCAAAATAAATAAACAGCTGTCAAATGTTGATCATTTAGATTAGGAGCTTAGAACAGATGACTTGGCGCAATTTGCAAAGAGACAGATGCGGAAAGGAACCTTTTAGTCAGTCAGTCACAGGAAGCAAGAAGATTTAGCCGAAGTCTAAAAAGGCTGTGAATTTATTTGATTGATAATCTGATTACTGTTGAACACAGCGCGAGTAGGGAGAGAACGAGGAAATAAAAGAAATGAAAGGAAGCCTGCATGCTGTCGGGGTTATATTTGCTGAAAAGATCTATTGGCATGCCAGCCTGGTGCTTTCACACTATTCAAAGACACACACTCGCTCTCACACACACTGACACAATGGGCACGCGGCTACTCTTCTACCTGTCAGTCGAAACAAAGAGAGGAAAGGAAATACAACTGTGCTCCACAACAGAAGCTGCTGCAAAGCTGGGGCAGCCGAAAGCGTGACAAAGCAAAAAAAGGATCATTTATTCACAAGAAGTATTTACAGAACATTTTTCATGCGTTGTTTTATGAACCCGTTTGAGTAACTAGATTTATAATGAATGCATACTTTCAACTGATTTATTTTCATGTGTTCATATAGTTTTGTCTTGTGCCTAAAACACTTGAGAAAATCTGATTAACATTAAATGATTTTAAGTTTTTAATGCAAAAACACTGAAGCAAATCACTTCATCACTGATCTTATGAAGATAGTATAGCAGATTCATATATATGCGCAGTAAAAAGAGAGTTATTTTTCATTCTGTCATAGATTTAAAATGTTGATGAAGGGTTTCCACACTGATCTCACACAACTATAAGCACGGTTTGAGTTTTAGCATCATTTAATATATTTCCAGCTGCTCTTCATAATGATCTAAACATGAAAAACAAGAATACAGTTTGAAATTTACATCTCTTGTTTATGAGATTTGCATTGATGCAGATGGGTTGCTATCATACAAGAAAAGCATTAAAATATGAACAAAATGAGATATGATTATTGCAATATACTTACACTTCAGAGGGTCCAACCGGTGTTGTGTAACATCATTCAGGAAGCGCCATTCTGACTGCTGCAAGAAAACACAGGGCACATTATTATTTAAAATGAGTGTGGCTTTGGAGACTAAAATATCAAACAGGGACAGAGAAATGACCCAATTATAGTGAATTATAAAACAGCAAACAAAAAAACTAATGTATGGGAAAAGAAAGGAAAGGAAAAGATTTGTTATCATTTCTTGAAGTAATGCACTCTAATTAAAAATGTAGATGTCAATTTCAGTTTTTAAAGGGAGATTCAGTTGACTGGTTCTAAATAGAAAGTTACATTTGCATGAAGTGATTTGGAAATGCAGTACAGGAATTCTGAATGCTTTAGGAAAATCTGTGAGACAGCATTTCCGATCTAGAGTAATACACACACATGCACACACACACACACACACACACACACACACACACACACACACACACACAAGCTCAGCATGCTCAAAAAGGAGTGAAAGTTAATTCAGGACTAAAAGGAGGGACAAAATATATTTGAAACATATAACAATGTGATAAAGATGACGAAGAAGAAAAAAAATGCAACAGACAAAGAGTGAGCGAGACAGGTGGAGTAGGAGGACATGATCATAAACAAACAAGCAAACAAACAGAAATGTAAGACAGTATAAGAAGACAACATTGTACTTCTGGCTTCATCCATGAGGGGGAGGGTCAACCGCAGCCAGACTCGTTTTTCAAAGTTAACAGTGTCATTAATCACCTGGCTCACACTCGGGCTCGATATCAGATTTAAGCCATATGATTACACTCATTGATTGAGCGGAGGTTTTCTCCAGCTGCCTGCTCGCTGCTGTTTCGGCCCGATTGTTTATTAATTGACTACCGATTCAAGGACAAAAGCTGACAAACTGGACCATGAATAATTCTCCCTTCACTTGCACTGCTGGGATCACATGAATGAACTAGTCAGGTGATAATAATAATGAAGAAAAGAATCACTCCCACCGACTTATGATTTGTGATCGTGTGACATTGGATGCAGCAATGAATCATCTTATCATGACTGCATATGAAATATTGTTCTGTGTTTCCAGAGAAATCCCCTAAAATGTCCCTTCAAAGAGAGCATGTTAAATAATTTATAGCTAACATAAAAAGTGAGATATTTAGAAATGATCTTCATGCATAGTTATTTTATTAGTGATTTTGTTAAATGAATGAACGAATAAAAGAATAAAATAAATATTTTTTATAAAGCTGAATATTTGCACATTGTTTTTAAAATTGACCAGATCATTAGTGTATTTAGCATGTTTGGTTTCCAGCTGTTTAGTTTGTTTTTAATGTTTGTTAAAAATCTAAAGATGGTAGAGATATGGGTTATGCATCATTTTTAGCTAATGTAAAAAGCAAAATATTAATAAATTATATATATATATATTTATTGTATTACTGATTTTGTCAAATAAATAAATAGATTTTTTTAAAGCTGAACATTTGCACAATTTTTTATTAGTACATTTGACAGAGAGAAATGACTTTTGCACAATGATATGACTTATGCATAATCTTTAGCTCATGTAAAAAGTGTAAAAATTCTTTTTATACATTTTTACAGTATTACTGATTTTGACAACTAACTAAAAAGTAACTAAACAACTAACTAACTAACTAACTAACTAAATATTTTATACAGATGAACAATTTAACACTGATTTTTACATTTTGGTATATTTAATGTATGTGTGTGTGTGTGTGTGTGTGTGTGTGTGTGTGTGTGTGTGTGTGTGTGTGTGTGTTAAAAAATCTAAAGATGACAGAGGTATGATTTATGGATAATCTGTAGCTGATGTAAAAAGTGAAATATTTATTAATTAAGTATGATTGAATTCATTAATTAAATTATTAATTTATTTTCATTGATTTTCATTGTGAAAATGATTGATTGATTGATTGACTGATTGATTGATTTGTATAAGCAACAATTTTTTGTCTATATGTCTACATCTGATGTAAAAAGTGAAATGCATATTCATCCTAATTTTATTATTGCTGAGATTATAAGTAAAAAAAAAAAAAAAAAAAAATGTATATATATATATATATATATATATATATATATAGTTAATAATATAGATGTTTTTTTTATATAGCTAAGCATTTGCCGATCTGTTGGGTTTACTATTTCTGGACTGCCATTGAATCAGGTGATGGCTGTAGGCACACACAGCATGAAACACACACACAGTAGAGCTCAGCACAGCCAAACCGAGCTCACTCTCAGCAGCTCGACTGTCTAGCACAGCTGCTTTTCCTCTATGAGGCACATGCATGTTGATTATTTCACAGAAAGCCATTAGTGACTTTAAAAGATCATTTGTGGTGTGGGCTACAGGCTGATAGATGGTTAAGTGTACAGTACATTAACCTTCTCTCTTTCAGATAATTGCTGGCTTCCTGCATGCTGATTCAATCTGCAAGGCTTCGGTTCTAGCACTACAGGAAATGGTATTCCTTGAGCAGATATTGTTTTATAGAGTATTCATGAGTATAATTGTGTTGATTATAAAAATGACTATGTTAACATAATTATTTTAAGGACAAGGATATGACTGATGAATTTGACTGTTTTTGTCCTTTTTTCTAGAAAAAAAATAATAATAAAATGAATGAATAAATGAATGAATGTGATTTAGTCATTGACAGCAAAAAGCAAAATGAAAGAAAGAGCAATTACAATTAATTCCATCACACTGATGATTTTAATTGAGATCTTCAGAGATATTTCTCGAACGGTGACGAGAAACGCTTACAGCTCGCTGGAAGCTGATAAAAGAATATCTGTCCACAACCTTTTAAAATTAGGATGGGAAATTGGAGCAGCAAAAAAGGAGACTTTAATTTTACAGAATTATTGTGACGCCCAGGGGCACGGACCAAATGATTGCTGCCTGTTCTAAATTGTGTAAAAATATAGTTTGCCATATGGACTAGGCCGTCACTGCCGCTACTGGGGCAACTTGTATCATTATCTAGATCAACACATCGCTCTACATAAAGAGTGACTGAGAGTGTAATAGTGTTTAGAGGATAATTATTCTTGTGTGCAGTTCAGTGAGGTGTGATGAATATAACCAAAGAAAGAGCCGAGGAGACAAACGCTAAAACACACAAGACAAGAGTGTTAAAGACAGAACTGACAGAACGGTTGCGATTACCATTTTAAACCTGCTTTTTTTTTTCTCCCAGAGATCAGACTCTTCCCCCATCTGCTTCCCCTTCCAGAGCCCCCCACACTCAGGGGATTATTTTTTATTTCATATCTGCTGTTAAGTTATATTCTGCTCTGGCAGAACTCAAGTGAAGTCTATCTCTGAAAGAGGGAATTAAGGAAATCTGAATGGATAAATTGTGAGTATATCCATTTGAACGTGTGTGTGTGTGTGTGTGTGTGTGTGTGTGTACATGTGAAATGATCAAAGGAAAACAAAATGCATGTTATCAGATTTTCACTTTTCTAAAGCTCGTGTTCATCTGTAAAAACACTAAGGTGGCCATATTGTTTTTCTCATCAATACTAGTTATTATATCTTTTTAGGTTGTTTCATCTGTACCATAGGTTGAGTTTTTCTGAAGTTATTATTATTATTATTATTATTATTATAGATTTAACTTGAAATTTTGTAATTTTTTGTAATAGAAATTGTCATTTTCATGTCATTTTACATTTATTTTTGCTACTTTTAGTCCCAGAGCTACAGTTTCAAAATTAAACTACAAAAATTAAAAAAAAAAAATACTGAATAAGCTATGATTATTAAAAAAGAAAAAAATAATCATAAACCAATTAAACATTTATAGTGTAAAAATGAATATCAATATCATTATTCCACCACAACAAACAATTTTGCCACTAATAAAGTTTTTTTTTTTTTATGTGAAAATATTTGTTTAACAATACAGTGACAGTGAAGAGCACACTTGAGATGAAACGTACATATCCAATCATAATTTAATTAATTAATTAATTTATTTATTTTTTAAATTAAGTCAAATTGTGATAATATGATTTAATGTTATGTATTCAGGATAGCTATGAAAATATCTTTAGTAAGTAGGAGTCTGGCTTTTTATTTAAAAAAATAATAATATTATCAAACACAAAATATAATTTGAGATGTGATGAAAAATTCCAATGACAAAAATGACAGAAGTCTTTTGTGATGCATATAAGGCCACTGTTGGACATTGTTAACGGACAAATTAATACTGACAGTGTGAAAAATCAGTATCTACAGTAAATGTCCACAGGGCCAAAAGTGTTCATATCAGGGAAATATATAGATACAGTAGATAGATAGATAGATAGATAGATAGATAGATAGATAGATAGATAGATAGATAGATAGATAGATAGATAGATAGATAGATAGATAGATAGATAGATAGATAGAAATCCATATTTTCCTTATATTCCAGTTCCTGCAGTCAGAATTCATGGAAAGGAAGCATCTGTTATCCTCAAGCAGCGAATGTAATATTGCTGACAGTTTGCGGCTAAGTTTGGGCCCAGCAGCAGAAAATCCCCCACCGAGGAGGTATGGGTGTGAAATCCATTTAAGACTGCTGCGGGCGCAAGCAATGTCATCCTGTAGAAAACAGGCTCTGCAAACTAGTGCTACAAGCCCTTTGTGTGTCACTCTATCACAACTGTGCAGAGCAGAGCAGGATCTAATGTGTTTGATGCTGAACGGATGAACTGTGAAGTTTAGCTGTGCAGCAGACAAATATGAATGTGCAATTGTTTTTTTATATGTGACCCTGGACCACAAAACCAGTCTTAAGTCGCTGGGGTATATTTTTAGCAATAGCCAAAAATACATTGTATGGGTCAAAATTATTGATTTTTCTTTTATGTCAAAAATCATTAGGATACTAAATAAAGATCATGTTCCATGAAGATTTTTTGTAAATTTCCTACTGTAAATATAGCAAAACATAATTTTTGATTAGTAATATGCATTGCTAAGAACTTAATTTGGACAACTTTAAAGGCAATTTTCTCAATATTTTGATTTTTTTATCCTATCCTAACAAACCATACATCAATGGAAAGCTTATTTATTCAGCTTTCAGATGATTTATAAATCTCAATTTTGAAAAATTGACACTTATGTATGTTATGTTTTGTGGTCCAGGGTCCCATATGGTGAGGAGAAAGGGTCAGTGAAGAGCCAGAGAGAGAGAGCGCAGAACAGAATTACTTCAAAGCTGCGGTTATTCAGGTCTTGCCGTCTATTAAAGCACACATATTAAGAGCGCATGAAGAGCTCTTCTCTGGATTATAGAGCCACAGCAATTCAGGTTTCACGGCAACCGTTTCCGAAATCTGCTCTGATCCTCGCTCCACACACGCTTCCCACGAACACGCAGAAGAACGGTTCTATGGAATATCGACACTGATTTAGAACAAAATGTTCATTTTTGTTACCTGATGTCCGTATTCTTTTGCCTCGAGAGTACAATTTCATTATTACCATCGCAGTTTGTCTCCTGGCATTCCATGAAAAATGCCAATTATCCTCATGTCATAATCCCAGCGTTGACACACTCATGATGCCGACAGCACACTAATGCCATGTAACTAATCCTCTTATACACTGGCAATGCAATTTCAATGCATAAATATTGACTGTTTTTACAATTTTCATCTCCATTATTCATAAATGACAAAGCAGAACTCTTTGGGATTTGGCAATGCACATTTATGGATCTAAGAACAGTATTTTGAGGAATAGAAAACAGTCGAGCAGACCAGAAACCCAACATCTTAGAAGAAAACAGGCTATTTTTCTTATTTCTGATATAGTTGTTTGAGAAAGTTGAAAAGAAAATGTCTCTCAGTGTAGAAAAGCATCTTTTTTTCTTTAAATTAAATTTTTAAGTGTGAAATCTTAAACCAACCCAGTATCATAAGAAATGTGGAAAATTTTACGTTTGGAAGAACGGGTGGAATTCGAATGATTTGAGCCATAAGAAAATGACTTTTTGAAAAAAGTAAGCATGAAGGTCCACCCTTAAACCCAACTCTCAGTTGGCTGTAAGCAGATCACACGAAAATGCATGAATGAAATCATACAAATTCATATGAATTCACCACAACGTAAAAAAGTTATGAATTGCCATGAGAGTATGTTGGCTCAACCAATGATGTGAGCTGGTGGCGGGACTATCTTCATATCTGACCAATAGCATGTTCAGTTTAGTTTGGGGACCTGTTCTTACTATTAACTAACTATTAACTAAAGACTTTTGCCTCATTAAACTCCTAATTTGCTGCTTAGTAATAGTTAGTAAGGAAGTTGTTACATTTAGGTATGGGGTAGGATTAAGGGACCTAAAACTTGGTAATGCAGAATAAGGCATTAATATGTGCTTTATAAGTAACTAGTAATGGACTAGAAATATACTAGTAATATGCATGCTAATAAGCAACTAATTAATAATGACAACTGGTCCTTAAAAAAGTGTTACCTTTTTGTTTGTTTATTTATTTATTTATTGCTGTTTGTTGGCTCTAGTGAAACTGAAATGAATCATTTTACCTTTAAAAATGAAAAATACAAAAGCTTCCATTGCTATACTAAATAGTCCCAGTTAATTCCAACAAAAGATGTCAGATCAATTTCACTCATTTTAGGCTTTCACCCTTCCCTACTCAACTGAGAAACTGAATATTACATCAATTTCACAATCCCAATTTCCCTTGACATCTGTTAGGCACGCTGTCTTAGGCGGAAAAGGTAGCTGCCACTGAAGATAAAATCTAGCAAATCTTCAGCAGTTTTAACAGGGATTTATAGTGTGATTTACGCTCCTGACCCTTTTGTAGCATGCTAAGCTTTAGAAATGAAAGTACAGGGAGTGGATGGGTGGGGGAGGAGAGAGATGAACTGAGGGGAGGGATGGAGTGAGTTCATACAAGGCTGAGTCTACAGTTCAAGCCAAATTCTTCCACTCTACTGAACACAGAACCGATGACTCCGTGAACTACAAAGCATTGAGAAATACGGCGAAGGACTGCGAGTAGTGTACTCGTATATTTCATTTAAAGTAGATGCCGTCATCAGACCTGACTCCTCGATTTTGTAAGGGAGGGTGCAACTCTGTGCTTTGTATGATGATTCTTCATTTATTACATATATGGATAATGAGATTAAGTATGCTGAATAAAGAATCATATTCATCTTAGAATAAAAATGTTTTATTTGTTTGGCACACAGACATAGTTTAGCAGCAGACTTTTCTGTTTTAATACATTTTGAAACACTGTAGTTCATTACATTATTATAATTCACATAATTGTGAATCAGCATTTTCAAACAAAGCGAAATGTGCAAATCAACTGGACCAAAACGCAAAGGATTTGTTCCTAACGAGGAACAAAGAGGAAGCATATACTGGTGTTATGTAGTCCTGTTCTTCTGATAAGAATAGTGCATAATACCTCCTCACAGTTGAAAGCAATTCTGGCACCAGCATCTGAAAGCTGAAAAAAGCCTCTCTGATAATGGCTCTTATGGTTGGTAGAGCTACGAACAGATAAAACCACGGTGTAACCTATAAAAATAGCTCAATTAAACCTCAGTCAAACTCAGCCTTGTCAAACAGAACTAATGTTATCCTTGTCATAATAATTACGAAAATTTCCCGCCAATAACTCCTGTGGTGATACCTCACATTTGATATGGAAATAGGCGAGCACCGATTCAGCACGTTTCCGTCAGGCAGCCGAGGAGGACAATGAGGGGAGGGAGAAACGGAGGAGAGAAAGAGAGAGCGGAAAGGCCAGACAGTCCCTCGGTAAATGAGTGTGATGGAATGTGGTCTTTGGGAAGCGCTTTACAGCCGGCGACATGGTTCGGGGCTTGGCACATTATGGGAAATGAATGAATGCGAGATGTCTGCTCTAACAGTCACGGGAACATAGACGGTGAGGATGGAGATGAAAAATGGATAAATTGTAGTTCATTCACAACAAATTCCCATGATAAAAGTAATATTCCATCTTATATTTAAGAAACACATGGTCATGTGGCATGTGGGTGGTGTGAAGACAAAGGCAGCCGTTGGAATCGTTTCCTGAGGTACGAATTCAAACTGAATTTTGTTGTTTAAGCCTCCATGGTTCATTTTGCATTTGCTGATAAGCTAAATAAAATTACATGAAGAATATAACAACAAACCATTCGCAGCATCTAGTGTAGTATGCAATAACTATTCCAGGAATCTTCCTGGAAATCTCACTAGGTGCAAGAACAAGACAGCAAAGTACAAAAGTAGAAAGTGCTTACCTTTGTGTAAGTGCATCAGAACACTGGAGACTCACAAACACACACGTACACACACACGAGCGACCAGACAGACAAGAGAACCCATCATTGTTCTCCACTTTCTCCACCCACACAAAGCCTACGCAGCGAGTGTGTGTGCAGATATGCAGGAGCAACAGAGAACATACACACACATACAGGAACACGCGTGTGTGGTGTGTCTGAGTGTGACAGCGTGAGAGGCTACACACAAAGAACTCCAGTGCGGTCACATGACACGTGTGCGTGTGCCTGAGCGCAAGTATGTACATGAATACGCACGTTGCTGCGTGTGTGTATGTAAATGAAGGGGAAACAAATGAAGGGAAACCCTACAAACCACCATCAAAGAGATGTGGATATAGAACACATCTGTTTTACGAAGCCCTCGGGGAGCGCAGACGCTCAACACACACACACACACACACACACACACACACACACACACACACACACACACACACA
>JAFVLL020009352.1:0-108722 GCA_021397915.2 Tor tambroides | reverse complement strand
TTTCTGTTTAGTTCCTGTTTGTCCTTATTTGGTTCTTCCTGTCCTTGTTTCCTGTCATTAGTTAATCATCGTTTAGTTCATTCACCTGTGTTTAACTAATCATCTTGTTTGCTCCTTTGTTTCCTGTTCCTTTATGAGCATTCAGTTTAGTTCCTGTCTTCGTGTCTTAAAGTAAAGTAATGTTATCGCTGCGTATCCTTTGTTTTCATCTGTTTCATTTATTAAAGTCTATTATTTTGTATCCCTCGTCTTCCTGCCTTCCTTGGACAGCACAACCGTTACAAAACAGTAGTTACGTCATTTAAAATCATGGTTATTAAACAATTACATTTGGTTTATCGTGAATATTTGGTTACATCCTCTGTAATAAGGATAGTGTTTTGCAAGATCAACTGACACTACACAAAAGACCACAAAGACAAAAGCTGTTGAAAACACTACAAGACACATACAGGAAACCAGGCAGAATGCAAACCAAGAGGAAGCCAGAGATGATAAAGAGATCTGCACTGTCAAAAAAGAATGTTGAACAAGTCAGGGGATGAGTAAGTGGGGTGAAGGAAATGCAGTATATCTTCACTGTTTATCTTTACAGACACACATCTTCCTACAGTCTGACTGTCAAGGAACACTTTGAATGGATTGATCACTGGCTCATCTCTTATCTAGGGACAATTTCTCTGCACCTCTCCATCTCCTCTGTGTTCCTTTTAACTTTCCCCATTCTTTCTCACGTCATTTTCTTTCCTACCTCAGGGATATAGATCCACTTCTTGACGTCCTTGTCTTCACATATGCTCATAACAACCATTATAAATCCATTTTAGGCAATAACCATCATATTTTAAGAGATGAGGTTCCTGAATGAATCAGTATTTTTGAAAAATTAGTTGACTGAATGATTCAATGATTTACTCATAATGACAGTCACATGCTTTGCCCCTGAATGAACGTTCCAGTGTTTTGAATGAAACCGGTTTAGTGGTTTACTCTTTAGGTTCATCCCAATTTGCGTACTTATGCACTATTTTGTGACTTTTTGTAGTATAAATAGTACATATTAAATATCCAAATGATGCATTTGTTTAACCGAAAAAATAAGTGTGGAATGTTGGACACTTCTTGCACTCAAGAGTCGCAGCTTTCCTTAAGCTGAAGAGAAGCCATCAGAATTTGAAGCTGAATGACAAAATAATTGTACAAAATTCATACACTACATGGAAGAGTAGTGCAAAGCCTAATGATGTGGTCACATTAGTGAAATTTTGTGGGCAAGAAAGGTGAGTTTTTTTTACTTGTCGCCACCTAGTGGTGTAATGATGTAACCTTAATAAAGGGTCACTGAAAAATCATCAACACTACTGCACAGACTGACAGTTTTCTGTAACACGCAAACACAGTCATAAGACATTGATATTTGGCTCAATTTTGGTTGCGATGTCGGATGACCAAAATTCAATGTCAATTCAATGTCTAATGTCAATGTTAACTTGATGTCCAATACCGATGTCAGCTGACATTGATATTTGTTGTTTTTAGGTTGTGTAACCAAAATCCAACGTTACGTCAATGTCAAATTGGCATCAAATACTGACGTCAACCCGATTTTCATTCTCAACCAAAATGCAACATCTGTCCAACGTCATGTCCAAAGTCAACCTGATGTTATACTGATGTCCTGTTCCTGCTGGGATAAATCAGCCCCCTTAAGCATGTCCACAGGTGTTCCCCAAGGATCTATTTTTGGTCCACTGCTTTTTACCTTGTATATCAATGATCTCCCATCCGTTTGTCCCAACACTAACATCCAAATGTATGCGGACAACACTGTTATTTATATTTTTGGAAATACATGGTTCTGTATCACTAGTACTCACCTCATTAGGTGACACAGTCAGAACGCTCCGGCTTTTCCTCATCTTCTGTGAATTTTTCCTCTCCCTGTCTTGCACAGGCCTGCTCCGCTGACACTCCTGCACAAAACATCAACACAAACCCACACAATCAACTCTCGCAGCAAAGACAGAAAGAACAAAAGAAAGAAAAGACATCTGACCTTGCTTGCTCATGAGAGACATGCCTCAGGGTAATGTTAAGATGGAGAGTCTTTCTCTATTCTTCAGTGAGAGTGATAAAGAGAGCAGCAGAGTTTGTCTGCAGTCTGACAGTGACAAGCATCTCTTAAACCCTCACAGCCACCTCTTTATCAGCTTTTGCGCTCAATATTTTTTCCAGCCTGTCTTAACTGACTTGCAAAAATGATTTTAAGAAGATATCCCTGTACAGAGACTGTTATGGAAGCATTTTTACATCCCTTGTGTATAATTAACTTCTGTAAAATATGAATTCAAACAGCAGGGATTTACACCCCAAAACCACATGGGTCAATATCATATATGTAAAAAACAGTACATAAGAGAGAAGTGTCATTTTTGAGCCACTAATGGTACCAAACCAAACTGCAAAAATACCCTTTGTTAAGCCATGCCTTAATATTGTTAGTGACCAATCCTACCTTAGCAACTGTTGCCACGCACCATTTCGCTCTTGTCTAATTCAAGTCTTTGAATAATTGTGAATGCTTGAAAATTTTAAACACAATTTTACAGAAATTATACAGAAATTTTGTAAATCATTGCTGCTGGGTCATTTATTACAGCTAAAATTAAAATAATAAGATTTTTTTTTTACACTAATGTTATTGTAATCCAATTTAAATGAGAATTTTCTCTTCTAATTTGATAGTGAAAAGATATTTTCCTAATTCTGATTGTCTTTAGTTATAGTTTCTTTCTTATGTTTGTTTCTTTCAAACAAAAAATGATATAGATGCTTAGCAATATCAAAATGTATTCCACCCCACATATTAATAATTTCCAATAAATTTTTACTGCTTTATAAGTGCATTTTACTGAATCATGCTATTTACATAAGTCTGTAGTTGAGATGTTCTGGGATGGGTCATTCTGTAAACAGTACAAGTGAAGGGTCATTTAGAGGATCCTGCTATTCTATGGTCGTGTACTGAATGAGAATTATTAGCATACAGCTCATGAAAACCCAAAATTCCTATCTCAAAAAATTAGCATATCATGAAAAGGTTCTCTAAACGAGCTATTAACCTAATCATCTGAATCAACTAATTAACTCTAAGCACCTGCAAAGATTCCTGAGGCTTTTAAAAACTCCCCAGCCTGGTTCATTACTCAAAACCGCAATCATAGGTAGACTACCCGACCTGACTGCTGTCAGAAGGCCATCATTGACACCCTCAAGCAAGAGGGTAAGACACAGAAAGAAATTTCTGAACGAATAGGCTGTTCCCAGGTCACTGTATCAAGGCACCTCAGTGGGAAGTCTGTAGGAAAAGGAAAAAGTGTGGCAGAAAACGCTGCTGAAGAGTGACCGGACCCTGAGAAGATTGTGGAGGACTGATTCCAGACCTTGGGGGACCTGCGGAAGCAGTGGACTGAGTCTGGAGTAGAAACATCCAGAGCCGTGTACAGAGGCGTGTGCAGAATGGGCTACAGATTTTGCATTCCCCAGGTCAAGCCACTTTTTTTTTTTGAACTAGAAACAAGCGCTAGAGCGCCTGACCTGGGCTACAGAGAAAGCAGCACTGGACTGTTGCTCAGTGGTCCAAAATGCTTTTTTTCGGATGAAAGCAAATTTTGCATGTCATTAGGAAATCAGAGTGCAGAGTCTGGAGGAAGACTGAGGAGAGGAAATGCCAAAATGCCTGAAGTCCAGTGTAGTACTTACAGTCAGTGATGGTCTGGGTGCCATGTCAGCTGCTGGTGTTGGTCCACTGTGTTTTATCAAGGGCAGGGTCAATGCAGCTAGCAGCATGGAGATAGAAGATTTCATTTTCCTTGCACGACCTGGCACCTGCTCACGAGTGCCAAAGCCACTGGTAAATGGTTTACTGACCATGGTATTACTGTGCTCCAATTGGCCACACCAACTCTCCTGACCCTGAACCCATAGAGAATCTGTGGGATATTGTGAAAGTTGAGGCATAGGAGCCAACACTCTGGATGAGCTTAAGGCCGCTATCGAAGCATCCTGGGCCTCCATAACACCTCAGCAGTGCCACAGGCTGATTGCCTCCATGCCACGCCGCATTGAAGCAGTCATTTCTGCAAAAGGATTCCCGACCAAGTATTGAGTGCATAACTGAACATAATTATTTGAAGGTTGACTTTTTTGTATTAAAAACACTTTTCTTTTATTGGTTGGATGAAATATGCTAATTTTTGAGATAGAATTTTGGGTTTTCATGAGCTGTATATAAAATCATCAATATTAAAACAAATAAAAGGCTTGAACTACTTCAGTTGTGTGTAATGAATCTAAAATATATGAAAGTCTAATGTTTATCAGTACATTACAGAAAATAATGAACTTTATCACAATATGCTAATTTTTTGAAAAGGACCTGTATTAATAATTTCCAATAAATTTTTACTGCTTTATAAGTGCATTTTACTGAATCATGCTATTTACATAAGTCTGTAGTTGATGTTCTGGGATGGGTCATTCTGTAAACAGTACAAGTGAAGGGTCATTTAGAGGATCCTGCTATTCTATGGTCGTGTACTGAATGAGAATTATTATGCAGATGGCCTGGTTTTTATAGCTGAGCAAATATGTGACTCTGAATGAATGAAATATTGCAAACCAGTTTGAATGTGATTTTCAAAAAGCAACATTAACCAGCAGGAAAATAATACATTGTCAATGTGCTGTTGCTGTAAATTGGAGCTGCTCAACTGTAAAGACACCAAGTGCTTTTGAAAATTCAATTTAAGGAACATTCTATGGAAGAAAAAAGAAAAAAAAAGTACACTGTCTGAATGAAAGCACATTTACAGGTCAGAATGCATCAGATTTATAAAAGAAAGACATGTTTGTTCTGCATAATCTCTACAGTAGTTTACAGTCAGCTCAACTCAGGCCTGCATATGCCTGTCTCATTCCTCTCTCTTTTCCTCTATCTTCTTGTCAATCTTTTTTTATTCTATTGGCAAAATAAAAAACCAGAAGAAGAAGAACAACAATAATAATAATAATAATAATAATAATTCAAAAGTAGTGGCATAAGAACTGTTTTATTTCCCCCTAAGTAAACATTAATGAACTTGGCTGAACATCTTGTTTTTTATTTAGTCTTCTCTCTGCAACCACTGCCAAGGTTCTCTCTTCAGTATCTCTTTAAGGTTGTGTTCTCTTGTCAATCCGTCAGCCACTTCCGTGCCTAGCTCAATCCAAAGCCACTGAATGCGACGGAGAAGTCCAGGCCATGGGGAATTAGGAATTTGGCAGCTGTCTCTCAACAGCTGAAAGCCTGAAAAATGTGACTCCATAACCACTTTCTATTGATTTGACCTCTGCTTTCTTACCCTGTCTGTTCAGTGTGTAGTCAGCAGCGTAACCATACTGACATTAACCAGAGAAGCAGTTAGATGGCCTGTCGAGTCTAATGGTAAGTAAGAGCTAGCTTTAAATATTGCCACTGTCACTGAATTTATGCAGCATGTAAAGGAGTATGACAGCATGTGTGTCTTTTATATGACAGTCACCCATCCTTAGACACTTACAAGGGGAATTCCAATTTTTTTCTGTCCAGTGAGCCCCAAAAAGTATTATTTGAAAACATTTCAGGCGGTTTTCAAGGTGGAAATGTTCATTTTCAACAACCAGTCACTTGACATCAACATTTCATTGTGCTTCTGAAATCTGAGGACGTCTTGCAATTTGATTTGTTCAATATCAGTGCAAAAAAAAATAAAAAATACTTCACACAACTACGGAAACACATTTTTGCCTCAAATAAGATAAGAAAATCTTAAAAATATAAGAAAATAAGAAAAATATAAAATAAGAAAAATATATCTAGATATAAAATTGCAATTGTGACACATGAAGTCACATTTGTACGACAAATAAAATCCAAAGTCCTGTCATGAAACTCTAGAAGGCGCAGTCCGGTTCTAACTCAATCTGACATTATGACATCATTATTCACATGCTGCAGCTGATTGGATTGTTTTCTTATCAGCAGCCAATGAGCTTGCTGCTCAACATTCAAATATTTGGCTAGTTCTTGCTATAGCAGTTGCAGCACACCTCAGAAACCCTCCACCTTCCCCAGCTCCACCTGTAGATCAGCTACGGGGTAATTTCATGTATGTTTTATCTAGGGGTTATTTCATATATTTTAAATGTATTTAAAAGTATTTCTAACATGCTTACAGCAGCATGTCTGTGGATGTATTGGCAGTACCAAGTCTCAGTACTTGATCTGCCACTGCTGTAGTAGATCTATTCCGCCAAGATCAAACACATCAACATTGTCACGTACATTACCACGGCAAACACACAAGAATAGCTATTGTGACAGAAATTACATTGTGAGATATAAAATCACAATGTGAGCTTTAAAATTGCAGTTACTTTATAACAAATGAAGTCACAATTATGAGATATAAAATCACATTTAAGAGAAATATTATAAAATCACACTGTGAGATATAATGTTGAATGATAAAATGTTGTACACATGAAGTATATTATTAGTTCCTTAGATTTTCTTGGCTAAATGAGAGCCAAGAATTTGAAGCTTAAAGCTAAAAAAAAAAACCCTCTCCCTTTGAGCTTAGAGCTTCAAAGTGGTCCGCAGTCAACATTTCAACGAGACTGTTATCAGAAACTCTTGAAATTATAGGCCCAGGAGTCTGACAAACCTCTCATATCACATTTAAGAATGGATGCACATGCACTGCAGCATGCGGAAAAACATCAGCTTCACAGATACTCCACAGTCTGAGGGCCCAATTACCTATTTACCTATTCACCTCTCCCCATTCAAAGAGTAAATGAATGATAAATGTGTTCTAATGTAATACTGTAGCTGCTGCAATCTGCACAATCACCAGCCCACAAAAGAAATGGAGGTGAGTCACTGCCAGCTAAATTACCATTCCCATTAAATCAATATACGCCCCCCCTACTAATTACAAAGTCTTGTACAGATGCAGAACAAACATGACAGCATCTGTGGATCTCAAATCCTGTTTTTCTTTATGTTCTCACATAGACCTTGAGCTCAATTTCACAATTGTTTGTTGTCTGGTTTAAACAAATAATTGCATTTTGCATGGATTCGTATTGTATTCATATTCAAATAAGCAATAAACTATTATCAATAATATTATGTGGCTTTATATATTTCTTCAACCTCTCAAACATCAGAGGGAGTTTTTTCTTGCCACTGTTTTAGAATAACAAGTATTGTAAGAAGCACTTCACAAATAAATTGCATGGAATTCTAAATAAGATTTGGTTTTCTTCGACATAAAGGTCAAGTTTGTTGTTTCACACTTCGCTTGTTTTGCTGACTTTCCAACAACAATATTGAGCTTTAAAACAGCCTTACATGCACTGACGAGTCTATTCTCATTAGACAATAACATGAAAGAGTTATAATATTTGATGCGTCCTTTGAGCAACAGCACAATCTGGTCCCACTGCTGCCGTTTTGCCATTCTTCTGTGAAAGGCTCTGACATCCTGAAAATAATTACTGTGACTAAAGCTCTTCTTTTGCCAGATAGGCAAAGCATGTATAATGCCCCTTCAAGAAAATGTACATACTCTGAGACAGAATGTTTCAGCGGTTAAACACAATTAGTTACAGTCCGTTTGAATAAAGCAGAACCAGCAACAACACTGAAAGAAAACTGTTTCTATGAGACAAAGTATTGATTTTCACTATTATTATCCACATATAAACATTTTGAAGAAAAAATGGTTTTGCATTCTGCTAAAAGAATTTCTGGTAAAACTTTACTTGGAGCCTTAATGTATAATGCATTACAAAAGTTGTTTTAATGCATTAATTATGCCTTGTAATGCACCTTATAATGCACTGTACAATCTCATGAATAACTGTAACCACAGTTAATACGTTATAACACTTATCAATTAATTGTTACACTGTACATTTTAAATTTGGTTATAATTATTTACGACAAGATATAATGTATTATAACACACATTATGAATAATTATAATGCATTATACATAAAGGCTTTAAGTAAAGTGTTACCAAATTTACTTTCTATTCTATCATTTATATTCAAAAACCAGAAAGTGCATTGCCAATAGATGTTTAAATGAAATAGTAGAGTGTTTTTTGTATTTACTATACTAAAATATCAATACAGGTTTTATTATCTCATTATTTCTCTGTTTTAGATCAATAAAAATTAATAAACTTCACTGTTCTTTCTCTTTCATTTGAAAGAGTAATCCACACACACTTTTTAAATAGTCATTCATGGCAGTTATCAGCAGTGTTGTCTGGCATCATTCATCCAAAGGTATTATTATTTTAAATATGTATTAACAAAACTCCTTATAGTATATATATCTTTTCAGTAATCTAGACTTTCCTTCACTGATTCAATAATCTTGAACTTGGAAGTGAGTTTGGTATTTATACTATGCTCAGTTTGTAGTTTTCTAGAGCTACTTACAACAATAAAATTAAAACCATAAAATGCTAGCAGGATGTTTTTTGCATGAAATATTTGTTTTAGGGACACTTTCAAGATGTAGCTATTTCTAAACTGCAGTTTTGCGAGTCACCAACAGTTGGCTAATCATTATGTGAAAGTTCATTGAGGAAACCTAAATATACTTCCCAGACCAGATGAGGGTTAAAGCATTTGGACTTAAGTAAAGGAAATTGCTGATATACCACAACAGCTTTTGACAAATAATGAAAAACTACTTGATTAGAAATCCCTGTGTCATGGTATAGTCACAAACTCAGAGAAATATTTTGTTGTGCTATACTTCCTTGTTGCTTTGTGTATTATTTTTTTTTAGCATAGGGAGCACTCCCATGGGAATGCTTAGTAAGAGTCAGGCACACCCATTTGGACGTCAAACCAAACAGATAATGATTACGGTTGGATAATGGGTCTTTAGTGTTTAATCTGTCCTAATGATCAAGACTCAATAAAAATGACTTCATAGTCACTGGGCTGCTCTCCCCTCCAGTGAGGCAATTTAGGTTTCCTTAATAACTTGTGTCTGTAGCAGGAGATTTCTTCACTTTCTCCAGTATAGCAATAATCCAGAGTGTAAGAGGGGAAATGGGTTATGTGTATCAGGGAATACCAGCATTTCTATTGAGCTTCAAAACTCAGCGATATAAATAAAGAGACAGCCACTAGTTCCCATATTAAAAGTGACTTTTTGAGGAAAATAAGCCCAAATTTGCTTACAATATGTGGACACAGGATCACTAGTTAATTTGAAACACCTCTGCTCAATTATTATCATGACAGGTGGTAAAGAGAGCAGAATACCTCCAGAGAGAAGCAAACAGGTGGTGAAAGGACATCTCTTCCTACAAGCCGTAATGTTCCTCCATTAACAGTTTGTAAAGCTCATCTGAACTGGTACAAGATGCATACAGAAAACTTTAACAGGGCCAAGGGGTATCATACAGGTTTGGTAAAGTATCATTAGGTTTCATAAGACATGAGTGCTAAGAAGATACAATAAGTGGCAATAAACCCCAGTTTGTGAATATTAGATGTTTGCTTCACAAAAACATTTCCTTCCTTTTCCAAATACTGAGATTTTTGTATGAGCAAGTCCTGCAACAGATGGTATGACCCACACAGAGCCCTGATCTCAACCTCATCGAGTCAGCTTGGAATTACATGAAGAGACTAAAGCAAGTGAGAAAAATGCCAGCCTAAATCCATAGATGAACTGTGGTAATGTTTACAGGATGTTTAAAACAACCAACCTGCAAATTACCTTAAAAACTATGTGAAAGTGTACTGTTTTGAAGGCACCAACAGGGTTGTTATCGTCAACTAAAACGAAAACTATTAAAAACATTTTTGTTAACTGAAATAAAGATGAAATAGAATAAAATATGAATATTATATGAAAAACTTTAAACAAAAATTATAAATTATTAAATGTAAATACAGTAAATAAAAACTAAAAATGAAATAAAATAATATTTTTTTTAAAAACTGAAAAATAGCAAAAGCACATAAAAATGTATTAAAAATGAACACTGAAAATTAGTGTTCTCAAATGATTAATCGCAATTAATCACATCCAAAATAAAAGTTTTTGTTTACATAATATGTGTGTGTGTACTGTGTATATTTATTCTGTATATATAAATACACACACATGCATTATATATATGCATATGCATGTATGTATGTATATGTATATATATATATATTTAAGAAAAATGTTGTTTATGTATTAAATATATTTATATATAATATAAATTATAGCAATATAAATATATACATGTAAATATATGTAAATATTTTCAAAATATATATTGTATGTATGTGTATTTATATATACATTAAAAATTTACACAGTACACGCACATATATTATGTAAACAAAAACTTATTTCAGATGTGATTAATCGCGAATAATCGTTTGACAGCACTACTGAAAATATAAACTGAATATAACCTGAAAATATAAAAATAAAAGCTCTTTTAAAAATATGAATACAGAACTATTATAATATATGAATAATACAAAAAAAACATTATTTGTGCCATTATTATTTTTTAAACATCTTCATTTGCAGCAAAAAACATTTGCACAGTACTGTGCTTCTGACTTCTAAATGAGAATGTAAAATGAGAAAGTTTCTTTGAAAAACTACATCACACAGCTCAAACCTGACATTATCTGCTGAAAGTGAAAATAACTTGCTATTTTATCAAGTTGTTTACAATGTCATTACATTCCTCCAAGCAATTTATCCAGGTAACTGAAGTCCCTTAACTTCTCGATTAGAAAGGATCTTTTGGTCAAAGGTCTATTTTGCTTTGCAGCTTGCTTAGCTTTTAAAGTGTGGTTGATGGTCAGCCATGCACAACAGTTTTATTTAACCGAGCCCAGATAACATCCCTCAAAGGAAGCCTGACATCTGAAACTCCAGTCTGCAAATTATGCTTGTGGTGAATGCTTTTACATCACACAGTGTGAGCGCTGTGCCAACACCAAATCAAAGAACAGGAACAAACAAGCAACGGCAAGGAACCGATGCAGCACTGTTGTATGAGAAAAACGTATCATTAGAAAAGCAAAGACTTTTTTAAAAATAAGCGACAAGAATTGGAAAGGCTGAACTTTTTTGTCACTCAATAGTCTGCGAACTCAATACCTGAACACAGGAGGAGGCGCAGACATCAATTACAGAGCACCAGCAACAACAGTGAAACAGCACAGGAGCTTGTTAAACACACAAACAAGGGAAGAAATAAGTTTGTGAAAGCAGTTCCACAGAGTATCTAAAGCTTATCAAATTTTTAAGGTGTCATCATCTGATCTGTTAAAAAGTTAATGAGAGACTTATTGCAACCAGCGGGTCTGGTGATGGTAGAGCTGTGTCTTTTAAAGTCTTCCCTATAGAGCAGAAACAAGTTCCTGGACGTAAGAACAACACAGGAATCAATGTATATGAAGGTACCATGGAAATTTCCTGTTTGTTGAATCTAATGTGTTGCGTGCAATGGATTCCCAGCTGACGTAATCTCGCCACTAGATACCAGTCACACTGGAATTCTGCTCTCAGATGGGACATGGGTGAATACAAACACCTCTTCCCTTCTGCTGCTTCTCCAAACTAGAGTTCTGAGTACAGCAGTTCAGGGCGGCTATCTGGGGAACCAGTACCAAGAACTATTTAACTGCATCAGGCAGTGTAGTTTTTGATTAGTTAGACATGCTGTCTTGCTAATCAAAACTATTTTTGTTTAACGACTATTAATTCTGAGCTTTTGCCAACAGGTTTGGCTGTTTAGCCTGACACAGCCTCTAACATAACAGTTAAAAAAACTTTTCCATTTGGACCCAAAAAGCTTTTTTTTTTTTTTTGCAAGCAAAATACAGAATGCTGCCCTTAAGTTTGAGTCAGGCATTCATTATTTAGACATAATAATGCAGAAGTAATCAAAATAATTATATTAGAACTCAATATAATTTGGGGTTTTAAATTAATACCCCCAAATAACTTTGAAAACTTAAAATTAAAGGGATAGTTCACCCAAAAATGAAAATTATGTCATTTATTACTCACCCTCATAACGTTCCAAACCCGTAAGACCTTCATTCATCAACACAAATTAAGATATTTTTTGATGAAATCCGAGAGCTTTCTGACCCTGCATAGACAGCAATGCAACTGACACGTTCAATGCCCAGAAAGGTAGTGAGGACATCGTTAAAATAGTCCATGTGACATCAGTGGTTCAACCGTGATTTCATAAAGCTACAAGAATATTTTTTGTGTGCAAAGAAAACAAAAATAACACTTTATTCAACAATTCTTCTCTTCTGTGTCTTCGATGCGCATTCACGAGAGTAAGACGAATTTTTCTTTGCGCATAAAAAGTATTCTCGTAGCTTTATAATATCAATTATTATTTTAACGATGTCCTTACTACGTTTCTGTGCCTTGGTAGTTCCGTTGCTGTCTATGCAGGCTTAGAAAGCTCTCAAGTTTCATCAACAATATCTTAATTTGTGTTCAGGAGATGAACGAAAGTCTTATGGGTTTAGAACGACATGAGGGTGAGTAATTAATGACAGAATTTTAATTTCTGGGAGAACTATCCCTTTGAAAAAGATGAAAAATATTCATTAATATCACCTATTTATACCCACTATCTAAAACAAAATGTTTGTGGTACATAAAGCAAACTGTGAGTTTGAACGAATGAATGTGCCGTCACATTTTCAGAAAATTTAGCAGACAAAAATGTCCAGTGTCTATTGTCAATAGTGTAGCAATATATATATATATATATATATATATATATATATATATATATATAATATATATACGGAAGTCACTTTCAAACCACGCTGCTTTCTGTTGGTCAATGCAGCAAATCCGTGTGACCAACTTAAACACAGTCCAATATCTTCCGTCTTCATATGGAATTCACTATTGCATAGATTCCTATTGAATATATATGACTGGATTTCTCCAGGAAAAAATCATCAGCATTTATGAGCACTATTTATAGCAAAAGAAACTTAAAAAAAACTGTGTACACTACATTCTCTGACCTCAAAGTGATTCAGAAAAGATGAATCACTGTCTGGCCAGGGGAGATTTTGGTATGGAGATAAAGGTTAGGATCATGATATTTTGGTAGTATTATACTTGAGTGTATTATATTTCACTTTTGGGATCTAATAGAGTGCTCGAACCTGAAAACAGAAATGTTTGGAGAATTTTTAAAAATGTAAAACTGATTCATTTTTCTGTCACACCCTACTATCATACAATGACTTGTATATGTTACATACTCACTTTTTTAACCAAATCCTCTCATTCTATGACAAAATCTCTACATTAAATAAGTGTGTGCTTCAGTTTTCTTCTTTCTGCAGCTGTGGCTTTTCTCCATGCCCAGCTGATGATAGTGAATATGCAGGTTGGCTAGGCAGTTACTCACCTCTTTGTTATTATTCTAGATACTAACCTCCAATTTTTGGCTCATAATAGAGTGAAGACTGGTAATTAACCTAATTACACATTACATACTGTTGAAGGACTGAATATTTGACACTTTACTTAATTAGTTTCACCGTAACGTAACCCTGCATGAAAAGGAGGGTCAACAGAGCTGAGCCTGTAACTGCAATGAGACTTAATTGAATTCCTTACATCAGTGTAGCCTAATCAAACGGATGAGCTGAACAAATTATTGACATTATCTTGACATAAAAATGTTGATTCTAAGTGTTAGCATTTTTATTATATGTGATTATTTAAATAATTATTTTTTATAAACTTCTAAATGAAAATTAGCAATAGGTGTGGAAGATAGGAACTAATTCCTTTGATTCATCTCAACACAAGCAGAAATAGTGAAAACCACAAGCAGACACAGACAGTGGTAATACAGTAGATTTAATAAAGGTAGATTTAATAGAGGTATTGATGCTGACAACACTAACTGTGATAGTAGGTGGTATAGGATAAAAAAGAAAAAGAAGTGATATTAAGAAGTGATATTCCTACTCTTTTTCTAAGAAATCTTGTAATTGTATGCACAAAACTTGACTTTACTTTTCCTGTATTTGTGTGTCTGCTTTACTCATTGTTTGCTTTAAAATGACAAAAGACTTGTTATTGTATCTAAGCTGTGAAGCATGGAATTCATAATGGATACTGAAAGAAAAGAGTGTTTTAAAAGAAAAAACACTCTGAATGTGCTTCTTTTCAACCTATTCAACTTACAGCATTCAACTATATGTTGATAGCATGAATTATTTAAGCACGAATGCAGCATGTTCTGTTGAATGCAGTCAAACATGAATCAGGTCAGGTTCTGCGATGTAACTTAAAGACAGGGCCGTGCAGAGACCTTTGGAGGGGCAGGTGCTCAAAGTATAAAAGGGGCACATGGAACACAGCTTTTAATAGGGCTGTGCCCCTTGCTGATATGTGTATCGAAATGGATGCTTCTGTATTGATACAGCAGCAAATGCCATGACGCAGGTTTGAAACAGAAACACAGAACAGAGAAGACCATTTTAAGTTTAAATGTTAAAGACATTTTTTGCACCTCTTAATTACTCTGGAATGATATTATTATTATTAGTATTATTAGTATTATTATTATAGTTGTTGTTGTTGAGTTTACAGGGTATGGTGGTTTTGCTGTTGTAAAAAAAATATGTTGTTGTAGAAAAAAAATATTCCTGTCTTATTTAAAATATAATTCTATTCTAATCCTGTTCTGAATTTATTCATTTTTTGAATGACAATGATTATAAAAACAGGATTGATAAGTATAATTCGGAGGACGAGAAAATACGTATAAGCCTGTTTTACCAGTGTTGTGATAATTATTTTAAGGCACTCTACGTTTTTTAAATAAATACTGTAATAGTTCAAAGTATTAATAGTTTTTAGTCAGATAACATAGAAAAAGACAAGACACCTCGACGTGCTTTAAACTTTTCCCAATTAAACAGCAAAAACGAAAGCGAACAAGCACCTTTGTTTTTATTGCTGTGTAGAACTGTTAGCTGCATTTTTTTTTATTTAATATTAATTTTAATAAAATGTAAATTCGTCCCCCGCACTTTATTCAAGCTCGAGCATGTGTTTTCACAGAGGTTTCTAGATTTAAATCTAGATTTAAATTAAGAGACATGACCTGACGTTTTATTCTTATCCAAAATGAGATGTGAATATCAGGAGAGCTGAACACCCTCATGCAGTGCATGCTTCATTCATACTCGCAGCCAGAGGGTGCTCTCGCGCAGAAACTTTTGGCGTATGGACAAACTCACACGTTTTTACTGATGAAAGACAATAAACACACGATTGCGAAAATATATGGTTTATGTGTGTTTTTCAAGTTATCTTCAGGTAATAAATAAATAAACTATATGAAAAAT
Organism: Tor tambroides; assembly: GCA_021397915.2. NCBI lineage: Eukaryota > Metazoa > Chordata > Actinopteri > Cypriniformes > Cyprinidae > Tor > Tor tambroides. The sequence continues at coordinate 93,229 of JAFVLL020009352.1, read as the reverse complement.
GCAGTACTGATTGACATATCATTTACTGTAGTATAGAAACTATAAAATATATTTCCTTAATTATTCTGTGATAAAAATGGGAAAAGGGTGTTCGTAGTAGTCTTTATAAACGACAGTGTTGCCAACTGCTTTCAACTGAAAGTAGCTAAAACTGGTAGCTAAATGTCACTAAATGACATCATAATGCCAAATTCACTGATCTATATAAAGATGAATAGAGATCAGTGGGCAAGTCCAAGAAGTTGCTATATTTGTCCCTAAACTTTTGAAAAAAGTCTCAAAAGGGGTGGGGAAGTCGCTAAATCTAGCTACAAAATAGCTAAATTGGCAACACTGATACACGAACTCCACTTACCGGCACCCGCGGACGTTACTGAAGGCATCCGAACGTGAGGGATCTTCCCGGATGAGATCGTCAGGTGAAAGGTCATCATGTGGATAATTTAATTTACGGCTAAACTATTATTAAATTTTACTAATAGTTAGATTGGGCAGGCCTTCACAAAAGGGCGTTTAATTACAAAAAAAAAAAAAAAAAAATTGCCTTGACAAAAGGGCACTTTTGGGCATCATGTGGTGCAACCCACTGTCCCCCTCCCCTCTGCACATGCCTGCTTAAAGACCATTACAATGTCCAGTCAGTTTAGACAGCAAACACTGACATGCATCCAGAAATACAATTTAGCAGAAGTGATGACTGAATGAATTCAGTTTTCATCTAAACATCTTCTAGTTATATCTGAGCAAGGTCCTTTTTTTATTTTTATTTTTTATTAATATATCTGAGCAAGGTACTGGCAGAGCGAATGGTAAGCACAATGACACGTCTTTTATGAGATTTAACCCTTAGAGACCCAAATATTATAATTGATGAGTAAATATTTTATTCATACATTTTCACATTTTCTTTATTTTGTTTTAAGAAGGCAGATCATATACAAATCATATAAAATGTTTTCTCAGTCTTAAAAATATTTCCCAGCAAGGCTTAAATTTGAATATTTTCATGATACTGAAATATTCCTCCAGATTTCTGACCCCACTGTAAAATGAAGCAGATGCTTTGACCTTTATAATGGCCCTCTCAGTAAACTAAAATGCTTAAAGTTCAGTGAGTTCAACTCACACCAGGCCTCTGACACTCTCTAGGGCTTCCTGATCTTTGGACATTTCCACACCTCAGTGATCTATGGTATAAAACCTATAAAAAAAAAAAAAACCTTTTTAGAGTTGCAGTTGTTCTGACCTTTATAAAGAGCCTTTCCAGTAAGTTAGAAGGGTGAAAGTTCAGAGCAACCCTCTCTCTATAGTTTTTGGACTTCACAATATCTATGATTGAACTCTGAATTAATAATTGTAATATAACATTTAATAAAATAAAACTCAAATACTTAGAAATTTGATTCATAACAGTTAGCAATGGTGACCACTGGCATTAACCATTACTTGGCAGTGACTACATTATGTGGGCGATAGAAATTGTAAATATGATCCTGCCAAAATTGTTGATGTGATCCATCTAATGTGTGTAAGCAGTTTTCTTTCTTTCTTTATTTATATTAAATTATTTATTTAAAAATAATATTTAATCACTACACAATGTGGTCTCTGAGGGTTAATGATGAAGAAATTAGTATGCACTGTTATATACTGTATATTTAAACATGAATATGCCTCCCACTGAAAAGTGCCAAGAATCTGAAGTGCAGATTACTTACTGGAAAAGCAGGCATTAATCTATAGCTATACCATATCAATCTATAGATCACTCTCTGATCCCAAGCTTGAACATCCAGAGGCTAAACTTTTACAGTACATGCAAAGCTGATGTAGCCTCTGCCCCAAAATGACACCAACTTGTTTACTGACATCTAGTCATGCAAGTAATGCCTTTAGGGCTGTATTTAACTGCATTTCTGAATCATAGTTTCTGTGCATATTACATCTGTCATTAGCAGCTATTTGTGCACATATATTAGCTGAGGTAGATAAAAGGTCAAACGAACACTGAAATAATTGTGTAAAAATTGCTCATAACATCCTAAATGTTAGAAAATGCTTGCTGCCTGAAAAACATTACAAATAAATAAATAATTAAAAATAAAAACACATAGCCTTTATCTGAGTTATAATTACAAAAGTCATCAAATTCATTGTATTTCACAAGGCTTGTTTATTTCAGTCATCAATTTAATTAAAAAATTGTAACTTGGAAATATGAGCGTTCCTAAAAAACAAAAATATAGAGCACTTTGGACATTAAGAAAAAGCATCTATTTAAAGAATTTCCCTTCTCCATATCTTGCTTCCATTCTATAGTTGCGTTTTCATGTAAATGTACAGCGGATGCAGCTGAAGGGAAGGCTGATTTCAAAGGACAAAGCTTTTGTTAGCTTTTACGAGTTGAAGCTGAATGGAAGAATTATGGCTGCTCTCATAAGCTCATTCCAAAAAGACCAGTGCCACCTCATCCACAACTAAGATTACATGTTGAGAAACACATATATTATAAATACTTTTCTTTGTGTGTGCATATATTTATGTGCATGTTTGTGTGGGCATGTGTTTGTGGGTGGTTGACAGGGCACGGTTATTTAAATGTCCAGATTTTTTAAATGAACATCATTATGAGCATATGGTGTGACAGGATGTCTTCTCTCAGATTTTCACTGAAATAAATACAGTGAAAACAAATTCCGGCTGAAAATTTAGGCTGAAAATATCTTAAAGGAACAGCGTTAAACACAAGTCAAGCTCTATCGATGCCATCTGTGGTCTGCTGTCAATTAGTGAAGAAAATAATGTCGACTCGCCAGTGTTGTCTCCGTAAAATCTTTCCATCCAATTATGTGACTTAGCTGGTCAGCAGCAATAAATCAACACAAATTGAAGATTCATGGATGAGTGTTAGAGGATTCAACTGCGTTAAAATGGGTTTCTCACAAGAGAAAAAAAAAACACTGAGGATTATTAAGATGAATGAAAGAATAAGGCAGACATTAATGCACAATTATCCCTTAGATGAGAGACTAAAGAACAAAACCTTTTCATATTTTCTGTATTTGAGCCTAATACGTAAATATGCATATTTCTAGTTAGCAGGGCTGGGAGTTAAAATATTATCTTCACATTTATGAATCAACTATAATTTTCTACTTTTTAACTATAATATATTTTAATAGATAATTTAGATAGATAGTATGTATCCTTTTTTAACTGCACACAACAGAAGACATTCTTTGCATGGAAAAAAACAGACATTTTTCAAAATATCTTGTCGTGTTGAGTTACAGACAGAAATAAAGTCATTCAGGTTTAGAAGGCCATAAGAATGAATAAATAATAACAATATTCACATACTGCTAGTGAAATCATAGAGTACATACTGTGAATATACACTATCTTGACCAGCCCTATGTACCATAGATAGCACAAAAAAGAAGACTGATGAATGTAGTTAGAGACCACAGACAGGCATTCTGCTGCTACTGTGTGTAATGGAAAGAAAATAGCCAGCCAATATCCCAGAGGAGACCATTTCTGAGCCTTTCTGTTAGTGATTTCATTCTCTTTTTCATTCTCTCCCAACTTCCGTCATACACTGTCTTCTTACATTTCTGTGAAAAACACATAGTTTTCTTTTTGTCCGGCCATTTCATGCAATCTCTCCCACTTGCTTCCATTGTTTCCAGCCCAATTTCCCTCTCTTATCCTCCCACTCTCCTTTTCCATCCATCACCTTCTCTCGTTATTTGCTGAAAAAGTGTACGGAGAAACGTAAAAGCAAAGACACGGCAAACAGAAGGTCCCTGGAGCAGTGCTTGTTCCGCAACAAATATTCTGAGATCATTACCTTTGAGCCAGCTGCTCCACCAATTTGAAGTCACCAGTGGCTGGGAAAAGGACGAGGTGCTTTGAAACTGCGCTTTCCAACTAATTACTAGGTGTTTTCTGAAAATCCTCCCAAGTGGAATTGTCTGTCATCCATGCATTTTACTGCCTCCTACTTGCTCTTTCAAATCCACCCAAGTATTTCTGTCCCTTTCATCACATGTGCTTTTCTAATCCTGTTTTCTATTAAACTTACTGACGTTTCATCTCATGTACTGGTGAACACCAGATGGTGCAAGTTGGCATATCTGACAGTATGAAAACAAAAAAATTTAATACAACACTTAGAAATTCTTGTTCCATCATACCAGGGGTCTTCAACAGGGGGTCTGCAGCAGTACGGCAAGGTGTCTGCCAATTATTTTTTGCAAAAAATTAAAAAAATATATATAAAATTAAGTTGACTTCAATCACAGGATACTAAAGCTAAAGTTAAACTTTTTTATTGTAAAACTGGAATGTTACATAAAAGTATGTGACCCTATGCTTCAAGAATAATTATTAATTTATGTAAAATATTATATTATATTATATTGAAATGTCCAGCTTTTATACAATACAGTAAGTAAGAGATACCCTTTTCCTGATCCATCTCTCTGTCCAAAAAAAAATATTCACACCACTATATGAAAACCCCAAGCCACCGCCTGACAACAATATGAAATATTCATCACAACTAAGGCACGATTTCCATAGACATCTCAGAATGACACACTAGGTACACCTGGGAACAGCATGCCAAGCTGTTGGCTCTTACCAGCAGTTGACATTGTGATATAGTGAAATGGCTGGCAGAGAAGCACTCAACATCTGGCCCAGCAGAACCTGAGCAACATTGGCTGGATTTTGGGCAGACTCTCACAGGAACATATGCTTTAGATTCAGACACACATTCAAATACTCCAACTAGAAAATGTAAATGAAAAAGCATTCTCACAACAGCCAGCAGCACTATGTGTATTCATAAAACAGAAAGGCTGTGTAACAAATCCTTGTTCCGCCAGCGTTCAGATCAAATATGCTGTCACAAAGGAATAGAGTCACAAAGGCCTTAACTGTGTCTCCTACAAACTTTCAGTGGATGGCTTTAAATGCAGTACTTAGTTTGTCAGTTTAGGTTTGAGTTGTTCTGCATAGTTGGCACAACTTTTACTATCAAAACTGCATAGTGACATTTACAGTGTTTGCACTCTTATTCAGTGATTAGCTCTCTTAGGTAACTGACATTAAAACAGTAATACACTAATATATATATATATATATATATATATATGTATGTGTGTATATATATATATATATATATATATATATATGTCGGACTCGTAACCCAAAGGTTGCAAGTTCAAGTCTCGGGCTGGCAGGAATTGTAGGTGGGGGGAGTGAATGTACAGCACTCTCTCCACCCTCAATACCACGACTGAGGTGCCCTTGAGCAAGGCACCGAACCCCCAACTGCTCCCCGGGCGCCGCAGCATAAATGGCTGCCCACTGCTCCGGGTGTGTGTTCACGGTGTGTGTGTGTGTGTGTGTTCACTGCTGTGTGTGTGCACTTTGGATGGGTTAAATGCAGAGCACATATTCCGAGTATGGGTCACCATACTTGGCCCTATGTCACGTCACTTTCACTTTCACTTTTCACTTTCACTTATATATATATATATATATATATACTGTATATATACGCTGCAGCCACACAGGTCTAATATAAACATGCAATTTCTTTCCCAGCTGTTTACCTTCACAGACTTAACCACCTGTTTTTGTAACTCATGTGTGATTTTAACATAAACTTGTGTGTATTTGACAGTTTAAGCACAATAAGGCATGAAAGAGAACTTAGTTTAGTATACCGTGTGACAGTTGCTTTCTGTGTGTGTGCTTCGGATGTGTGCATTCAGAAAACCATATATCAGATGTTTAAACTAATATGGTTTAAAATGCATGATTTCAGCACGATAGACATGATAATCAAAACCAAACAGATGCACAGTCCTATTCTGGAAAAGGGGGATGGGAGCAGCAGCTCATTTGCATTTAAAGAGACATGCATGAAAACAGCATGTTTCTGCTTCCACTCAAAATAGGCATTTTCAAAATGATATAATAAATTATCTGTGGTGTACGGTGAGCTGAATCTTCACAGACACATTCTGGGGACAACTGAGACTTACATTACATATAGTAAAAAGAGGCATAATAGGGTTAAATTTGGGGTCAGTAAGATTGAATTGATAAAATGTGACAGGACATTTATAATGTTACAAAAGATTTCTATTTCAACTAAATGTTCTTTTGAACTTTCTATTTATCAAAAAAATGTATTACAGTTTCCACAAAAATATTAGGCAGCACAACTGTTTTCAGCATTGATAATAATAGGAAATGTTTCCTGAACACCAAATCAGCATATTAGAATGATTTCTAATAGGATTATGTGATGAGATATTTCATTTTATTTTTGATTTATTGTAATATATAAAAATATTAATAAAATATATCAGAATAACAGTTTCTTTGTTTTGTAATAATATTTCACAATACTACTATTTTAACTATTTTTGATCAAATAAATGTAGCCTTGGTGAGAATAACAGACTTATCATCATCAAACGTTTGAATGGTAAGGTGTCTGTTTGTTTGTTTGTTTTAACATATTAATAGTATACTAGTATACTATGACTTGATACTCGTGGCCATCCACAGCCTATGCATTACTGAGAGAAAAGGTACTTTTATAACAGCTGTACAGTGTACAATCACAATTCCCCAATAAACATCTCGGAGCAGCTTTCTTATTCAATAATCTATTAAAGGTTATAATAGCAGAGCTGAAACCAGATAAATTCTCAAAGGCCACACATGCGGGCATCAAATGGAGCAGCTTGGCCAGCCTCATCATGATGTATTAGCTCCTTCCAGACACCCTGTGGAAAAAACAGGTTTCCTCTCTCCACACACACACACAAGCCTATAACTCACCACAGAGTAAAACATGACACAGTCTCTACACACCACATTATGTGCCCTCCTCCATTTTCTCTGATTAAAAAGCTAAGTGGATGGATTTTGGATTCAGTTAATTATCCACATGCAGGATCTGAAGCTTTAATGGAATATACTGTTTACTATTTACATCATGCAGTCTCCTATAAAGACCCATTGATTTAACTAGACCTTCAATGAAAACAAAGTGTGTCAGCCTTTTAGAATCCAATCACTGCTGTCATTTGATTGTGAATTTTTTTTAACATCCACCTTGGTCCTTTAGGTTTCATAATATTCTCAGGGCCACGCATTAAAAGATTTTCTTAGGCTTTAGCTTAATTCTTCACATCCAATCTGCCTGCTTCTCTCTGCATTTATCATTTTCTAACAAAGATGATTTAAGCCAAACTGTGAACCTAGGATTTTATTTAAATTTTTCATCTGAATAATTGGTGTCCTAATTCAGAGGCTGCCAAACCACAGTAAATTCAGATTTTTTGCTTGTTAAAATTCTTCCATGCATTAAAATCTAAAGATATAATCTGACTCTCTGTGAGTCTGAAGCTGAGATCAAGACAAATTATCTCAACAGCAGCTTTTCAAATCACTGTCACTTTTAATGCCATGGTGAATCAGGTCAAGCCGGCACTGTGCACTGTACTGCTACAAAAGAAAACTGTCAGTTTATTGGATACAAATGTCATGTACATTCAATACAAACACTGTGCTCAGTGGCTCTCAATTAAAAGCTACTTTAATCAATAACAATGATGTTTTTATTGAGTTAAACCTTGTTGTAAACCTTGGCTGCATTTTTGGGCCTACAGGGGTGATTTATAATGATTAATTAACATGTATATAAAAATAAAACAAAATAAAATAATTCTCTGTAAATATTCTTGCATGTATTTTTAAACCAATTAAAATTTGTAATTTCAAGCAGTAGCATAGAAATTCACATAACACATTAATGTCAGTCAATGATCCAAAACATTCTCTTCAATACAAGCTAACATGCATATTGAGAAATACTGTGACAACATACTCATCAGAGATTTTTTTTTTCATGTGAATGGGACAGCCAGAGGCACACAGGCACAGATCAACCCTCATGTGTTTATACTCTATCTGGCTTTTCTCTGTTTGAGAGCCAACCACCCTGGCTAACTTGCTAATACACGCAAATACACTAAACACATTCTCATAGACCATAAAAAATACATTAGACCCTACAATTCCATATGCAATCATCTCCAATCACTATTGAGCTATAAAGGTTCTGCATTTATAGCATTACCTGCCAAAACTAAATATTAAATGAGCTGCATATTGCCCAAAAGATAGGATTGCGTAAGACATCCAGTAGGCAAAATAAAATAGATTAATCTTGACGTGAAGAATGATCCAATCATTCAGTCTAGAGTAGACTAATGAAAATGCCACTCAAACAGAGGCAAATTCACAGTTGACAAAATGCATCTACTTATCTCATCAAAAGTGAATAAAACTCAGCCTTTGTTACCATTGTAGATTTATTGAACTGTGTTACATAAAACTGAGTGAACCAGGGCCAGTGCTGACAAATATCTGTTAGCTAATATGTGCTGTGTTCCCAAGGTTTCATGCAAAAGACAAAACAATTGGTTTGGCACATAAATAGGCTAAATAAAACAAACAATTGCAATGAGATGGCATCATAAGACGAGGTTCTCAGGGTCTTCCCTCAAACATACACCTACAGGACACATTATGGCAACTGGATTGAAGTATTTTGGTAAAGATGCACGAAGATCCAATCTAAACAGAACAGCTTGTGTGGTAATGTCTTGTTAGAGGAAATTGTTATTTTGTCATTGTTATCTTTAATGCAAATAACTTAAAGCAGAACAAAAAAGTGTTGTGTCATTCACATTTTAGTTTGCGCTAAAACCATCATGCTTGCAAGCACAACCATGCAACTTTGCACAACATCAGCAGTTCATGTGTTTTTCCTTACCAGTGGCCTGTCAGGCTGTTTTACTTGAGGTCATTTGCAATCTAAACATGTCTGCATGAGAACTCATTGAAAGAAATTGTCATTGTTTATCATTTCAATTACTTCTGTGAATCAGCTTAGCAGTTCAAGACGATGAACATGGACATATTATGACAAGTTCAATCTTTAGTAGGATGAAATTTTATATTCAGTGCAACTGCGGTCAAATTTAAAACCTGTACTACAGCAGTAACAAAGCTTCATAACTTTTAACCTCATGGTCAAAAAAAAGAACAGAAAAAGAAGAATATTAAGAACATGAAAAAGGAAGAAGAATGTCTACAAAAAAATAGATTCTCTAATAAGTCTATGGTGATAATAAGGCTGCATCTGTGAGTGTTTTCAGAAACATCAGAGCATAACCGCCTCATTAAAAGGGTCATGACATAATTTGTTATTATTATTTTAATATGTCCCTTGAGGTTCACTTTAAATGTTAATGAACTTTTTTTTGCACAAAAAAGTAATATATTCACAAATTCTGAAATTATCCATTTTAAGGTCTGTCAGTGAAGAGTCACTCTTGTGATTGGCTAACATAAATGCATAGGAAAAAGTATCAACACCACCGGTTATTATAAAACTCTCACTGACATAAACATTATGCAATCATTTACTTATGATTTGCAATGCAGCTGCTGTCAGATCTAATGCAGTGGCCACTGTGTCATCTTTCAAAAAAAGGTTCTTTGCAAACCCTCCAACAATCTGCATTCAAATGCCATGAATAAACATAATCCTCTGATATGATTTTAAATTTTATTCAATTATTTGTGCACAGAGGCATTTCAAACCGGATTTAAACCGGACATATCAAAGCAAATGTTCCTTTACGCTTACATTTGTCCTGTTGTCAGGAGTAGCTCAAGCGTGAAGTACATCAGAAATTGAATGTAGACAGTAAGTAGTTATAATGGGTTCTATTTGATTTTGGGTTTTAATATTACAAATATCTGCATACCTTCAAGATGAGTCCAACAATTAGCTCTTTTGTAATTCATACAAACTTGCAAATACATGTGACGTAGTTAATTCATATGGCTTTTTAGGTTCCTTAATCACAAACCATTCATTTTACAGGTCCTCTAAATGTCAGTCATTTATTACACAATAAAAAAATGAAGCTACAGTAGAGATGTTAAAAGGAGAAGGAGACTAATAAATTAAATTAATTAAATCATTTAATTTGATCATACTTTCAATATTTTAAACTGCCGGAGGTTACAGCAATTTGTGTTAGATGCAGCCCTAATATCACTTTCCTATGTTAAGAAGCTAGGAAAAAAGCTAGGTGATTCCAAGTCCTATCTCACAGTAATTTGAGGACATCCTTTATCTCCATCTTCATGCATATGCAAACAGACAGAGAACCAAACCCAATAATTAATGTCACCCTGACCCTCCTCTCACCAGCCCATGGCCAAGCTCACAATAGGAGTCCGTGGCAATGAGGAGGTGCATGAGTGCTGCTGGCAGAGTGTAATGAGATGCACCTGCTGCTTATTGCACCTTGTCACCACTGCCAAAACCCCTCCATCTCAATCTCTGCACCAGTTCTGGCCCAGTGGTCGAAGGTGCCGTGAGTCGACAAGACCCTAAACCTATCCTTAACTAACCATATTGAGCCTATAAGGCTGATCAGCCTGTCGGACACAAGGCAGTGTGTATGTCATGCCAATTCTGTGCAAGAAGAGCTTGTCCTTGAGGTCCAAAACAGCATAACATAACAGGGAAGCCACTTAACCAATGACCACCTGGCCCTGCTCCTCTGGACCAACAGCACAACCATTCTGTCCTGCATATGGAGGTCATCATACCCAGCTTCTGTAGAAGCCTTTATAGCAACTCTCAAGAGACTTTCTGCCTTTATATTTGTATTTTTTGCGAAAATAAAAGACTCTCTGAGGCATGAAACTGCCAATTTCATTGCGTCCTTCTTCAATCCCTACCACGAAATAAACAAGAAACTAATCCATATTTGAAGAATAAAGAGGTTTATTCAGTATTCTAGATAATTTTTTCCAACAATGGACCGAAGTAATGAAATGTATGGTTTTCATTAGCCAAAGTAAACGAACAATCAGGGAGATTGATGACAACTGCCATGTGCTGAAGTCTAACAGATGAGGTACTGTGTAGGTTCTGCACCAACAATTATACATGAGAAATCATAGCACACAGTACAAACTACAAGAAAAGCCCTTGGGTATCTGCTTAGGAAAGCAACACATTCAAATTCACCAAGCCTGCTACAAATACACAGACCTCGTAACATAGACGCACATGCTCACAACACACATTCAGTTGAGTGGGATGGCAATCCCCCACACTCACACATAAAAATACACACATTCCTGCAAGCCAAGCAGTGAATGTGTTATTCGGGTATGAAATTCATCAGGCAAACCCTTTATCCTGTGTCACTGACAGTCCATCTGTTCAACCACAGTCTGATTGATTGTCCATGAGATGATGGAAGCAAACATGCTTGTCTCAACAGGGCAAGAAATTATGAGGAAAGCCTCAGAATAGGAGAAAAGCCAAGTAGCATTAGGAGGGCAAACTTAATCACATATGATCTCTCTCATGTACACTCATTCTTTGGACTTTTGTGAGATCTTTCATTTTTGCATCGCTGGTTTCTAGTAGGTGGTCTATTCTGTCATAATATAACACAATAGTTGCTTTTTCAAAATCCTTAGAGCAATGTGCACATTAAGAGAGATCAAAAAATAAAGAAATTTCATGTATAACTGACCCTTTGTATGTATTAGCATCACCTAAATCAACTTAGGGATCTTCCAATTCCATCAAAAAATAATAATAATAATTAAAAACTTAAGTTGCTAAAGTTGCTGATTAGGGCCTAGAAAATGTACCAGTAATATTAATAAGCAGTCTCTGGACTCTCACGTGGACAGTGATAATTACAAAGAAATGTGATTATTTCATCTGGATTAACTACTGAAAGAATTGAAAGTTTATAAATTAGTTTAGCTGGTTAAAGAAACTAGAACAAAATTGAACCCATAACAGCTCCTTGTGGAACACCATAGTGATACCATGATAAGAATGTATCAGACTTTTTTGCCATTTCTGCTACAATTCTGTTTGAGAAATGACCTTAATACTGCTGAACCGAACAGCTTTTTTATTATGTTTGGGCAGAAGATATATAAATATTTTATATGTCAGCAGTACAGATCTTCTTATTAGTTGTGTCAAATGTGATGTATATTGACAACAATACATGGTGCAGATAATGTGTGACATAAATGTGACAGGATGAAAGGGGGAAAGTAGAATTATTCATGACACAAACCGTTTAATGTGGTCATATTAAAAAACCACACACCAATTTACTACAGAGAAAACAAAGATGGAAATATAATATGGTTATGTGGAGATAGACAGTGGTATTTCCCAGGGCTCACTGCATTGCCAGCTAACAGCACTTCAGTCTGCTGTTGTTGGCCGAGCAGTGAAGACTTCAAACAAGCAAAATAGGGTTTAACAAATGCTTACTTCTTTCTACAAACATCATCATTTTATTGCAAGGATAATTGCACAGACTTTAAACAAACATTTTGCATGGATGAGTAAGTCAAACTGAAAGCCAGTACAAGTGGATACTGAGTGCACACAAAAGATTAAAAGCTAAATCTGACAGATAAATATTTCTGGTGTATCAGATTAATTTCTAAGGCAATAAATACACTAGAATTAGACTTGTATTAAATTTGTATGAAAGGTTTGATTCCCCCCATAACAGTCATTTACCTGTTCAAGCATGTAATGATTTAATGGTTGTTTTCTATTCAAATCCATTTACTGGGGCAAACTTCCATTAAGCTACAATGTGTCCTTTCACTTTACTTGGTAACAAAGCCATCATAATAAAGCATAATCACACTAAAGATGTTGAAATGTTTAAAAATAGCTCATTTTCTTTTTATAATGGTTTGTCATGAACAAGATCAACATGGTTGTTACGCAGCCTCAATTAATTTGTCATGCTGATATTCAGTAAAACATGCAAGTGTCAATGATTTTATACAATAATTAATAATTAATATTAAGTAATTGGTCAATAATAAAGTATCAATATTGATTAACATACATTTCAGAGATACACTGGCCAGTTATTTGGTGGCTGTTTTGCAAAAAACAGACTTGCTTTCTCATGGAGACTGGTCTTGGAAGGCTACCTTGAAAGAACAAATTCGGAAGGACACAGGGACACAGAACATGTCTTTGTGAGACTGACCATGCAATCTTTTTATTTTCCTGCATGTATTCACATAGATGAGCAGGCCTGTGTACATATAGCCTAATGTTACTTATGCTTTGTCAATGTTAAGATTATTTTTAAAATACCAATAAAAACTGCAGGATTTCTCCAGGTCTTTATCAATTTATTAAAATTATACCAAAATGATAAATGTTTACTTCTACAAGCCACCACATTTTTGTGAACTTGCAGTAAGATGTTTAAAGCTAGAAGTTTAAAGCTTACAGGCTTCTGTACGTCATCTGCCCGCAATGAGTTCTGGGATTTCTAATGGTTTGATTCTCATTAATTGCATCCTTTATGTCAAGAACGCATTAGGGTATTCTACTTTAATGCATCTTCTGTACTTGTGTTCTTGAAATTGAAAGTGGAATTGAACGTTGACGGTTGTTGATGAAGTAATATGAAAAGACAAGATTGTATAATAATGCATATTAAGAAATTGTTCCTTTTGTGTCAAACCACACGTCTTTCACAACGATGCCATAGAACAGGGATAGGCAAATTCGGTCCTGGAGGGCCGGTGTCCTGCACAGTTTAGCTCCAACCCTAATCAAATGCACCTGCCTGTAACTTTCTAGTGATCTTGAAAGAATGATTAACTCTTCAGGTGTGTTTGATTAGGGTTGGGCTAAACTGTGCAGGACACAAGCCCTCAGGACCCAGTACCTATCCCTGTATCAGAAGAACTGTTTGGTTCCTCAAGATCCTTTTCAGTGGCTTGATTCCTTAAAGCCATTTTGAAAAATTTTATTTAATAATCTAAGGAACATTTTTCCACTGTAAAGAACCTTTTGTGGAATGAAAAGTTTCCATGGATGGTAAAGGTTCTTTGTAGAACCATTGATGCCAATAAAGAACCTTTATTTTTAAGAGTTTATTTCAATCTACAGAGATTTTCCCTCCTTCCTCTGTAACCATCCAGTTCCAGCTCCACCCCGGGTTTTCCATGTCCCGTTTACAAGCGAAGGAAACCAGCTCCGAGTGAGAACGAAAAACACCGACGCTCCGACTTTCGAAAAAAAGTCCTTGTGGCAAGCAAAACGAACAACTCCGTTTCCGTTGATAAGAGAAAACACCGAATTTACAGATTAATTAATTTGAAATCGTTCCATTTACAACGGCTGTCAGTGGTCTTCTTTACTTGAAATCCCCGTGTCATCCCTGCTTTTCCATTATGAATTAACTCTTTTGATACCGAACTAACACTTGCTTACAAAAGACTAGGTTGTAATGCTGCTGTACAAACGGAGACAGAATCATCATCTCGTTCATGGTACTTTTTCTTAATATACGGTCATTGTTGTAAATAAACCCCGCTCTTATGCGCGTTGGTATCAAATCCAGAAGAGCAACTTAATCAGACATCACTGAATAATCCTCATGAACAACCCCTCAGCATCCCAACTTAGAATCCGGAGATGCAAACACACACTCCCGTATCAAAACAGAACACCTCGATATCAAAAATAAAGGAAACTACAATAGAACAAAAGCAGGAACAGGCATCTTAGAATCACATTCTCACCTCAGATACGGATCCACTTTCTTGCACGTGGGAGACAAAAGAGGCACAAAAGGATCCCGTTTTAAACTCGTGATCAAGAACACGAGTGTTGTGTCGTTGTGTTTTTGTGTGTATAACCCATGAGGTGGACCAAAGCCGTCAATGAAAAAGCAGCGGCAGCATCTTCTGTCCCGGTATAGAAAAACGCACCGCTTCTGTTCTTCAACACTGCTGCTCTCAGACAGTCTGAACTGGTACACGGAGTCCGTGCAGAAACGAGCACTCCAACTACATTAAAAAGATGCTGGGATTCGGTTTCGGTCTCGCTTTGTTAAGATGCAGGCGGTTTTCACGCGCACCAGGCTTGCGCTTTCATTCTCGAGGCTGAGCGTTGACTGTGCCTGTCAAAGCAGAGGAGGATCTCCAATACAAGAGCGCTTATAAACACTGAGACGTGGGATGCGTGTGATTAAGTCACTGGATGGGAGGATGAATGCTCAATTTACTGCATTTATTTTATGTTCGTCTCCAGGCATTGGTTCAAATAGAACATTTGTCCATTCCTGCATGAGTCATTTAGACTGGAAATTGGGGCAAGTTGTCACTTTTTTTTTAGGGTGGGTGGTTTCTGAAAGTCAATATTAGTATAGGTGGATACATTTAAGCATTAGCTGCAAAAAAAAGCTGTTTCTTGAAGATTTCCACCCTTATTGCTCAGGAAAAGAAATACAGTTCATTTAACACACATTTGATATAAAAATTATAACAATTATAAAAAACAAAATGCATAAAACCAAACATTTTGGTCCACAAAATGTTATATTATATTATATTATATCATATTATGTGACAACTCCCCATCCTGAAAATACTTGTCTTGAGAACATGGTTCAGATTTTTGGTTAAAAATCTACCTTTGTTATACAACTGATTTTACCTGAATATATGCCAGTGTGTGTTATTGTGTTCACTTGTTACCTAGAAAACTAATCAGAGTTAGAAAAAATAAATAAATAAAAAATATATATATATATATATATATATATATATATATATATATATATATATATATACTGTATATATATATATATATATATATATTTTTTTTTTTTAAAGAAAGAAACAAAGAAAATAAATAGTGAAAATATGTTGATTTGAAACTGACGTTTAAAACCAACACTAGAAAAAACAAGTTTCGACTTTCGACTCAAAACTTTACTGAGACTGTCTTTGTGACACACTTCCCCATGTGACAGCTAGCCCTGATTCACAATATACAGTCATGTGATGAGCAGTGCTGGTCTTGTCACAGTTTTTCCAAGGGCTTTTATAAATAAACTTTGCAGAAACTGACACTCTGTTGAATATACTGTATGGTCCGAAAGACCATGATGCACCACATGATATGAAGAGGATGTCAGTTTTCATTTTGACTAGCAAAGGTCTGTTGATTCCAGCTGCGCTGGACATCATACTGTAAAATAGTATAATGTCTACTCTTAAAATACTATAAAAAAAATTTCATTTTGAAAGGCACAAATTTGGGATACTTGTTGCCACTTTGCCGGAAATACTCCATCAAGTGTATTTTCATTCATTGCAAAATTGATTATATTAATCTTTACTATGTTACTTGTTTAAATTATGTTTTTTTCTGCTTGATGGATGTTAGATTATAAGCCATACATTTTAAGTGGCCCTTTAAAAACTAGCTGTCAAGCTGACATAATTTAATTACACTGATTCTCATAATTGTCTAAATTATTTAACCCAAAGTACTGCAGTGTTTAGTGTTTACCTCATCTTATCTCAAGTTTGTTTATGACAAATTCATTGTTGTTTTCACACATTACTATGGGAAATCTCTTATTTATATGGTGGTTATTGGCCAGTACATTACCTATAAAGCAACTGTATTTAAGTTTTTTTACCTTGAAATACTGAAAAATCATGTGATACGCTGACTATCAATGAGGTGAATGGCTTCTGTTTCTTTCTCATGCTTGCCCTTAACTGAAGATTGTAAACGTCTATTCTTGGAGTATGTAAATTTAGTTAGCAGGTACGAAATTGCTTTATGGCAGCAACAAATGCACGTGAGCAGCTATCCGCTGTAATTACGACAGTGATCTATTCACGACAGTAATGTCCTGACTTAACTGTAGGGGGCTCCAAAGTCGCACAAATAAACAAAAGTACATAAAGTTGCTTTAAATTTCAATTTTGTAACTTGTGAATGTCCCATTAGGCTAATGTACAAGTACATAAAATATTTAACAAGGACATTTATTGTTTTGAACAGTCATCTTAAACTATAGACCATGCAATGTCAGATTATTAGATGGATCTGAATGACTACAAATTTAAAATATCCAGCTGAATACAGACGAAACAGTCTGGACAGTTTTCAGTGCTGATGACGAAATGAATGAACAGCTGAATGATCCACATGATTATGAGCCTATTATTCAATTATGCAAGGTTATGCATTAGAAGTTTCATCATGAGCCTTTAATTTGGCAGACAAGACACTAAGAAATCTTCCAGACGTTGAAAGCACACATTAATTCCAGGGTAGTTAAACCTTTATGAATGTTTTTCACTGATTATTTCCATAATCGGCTTTGGAAATCACTCTACTTAGCAATAAAGCATTGATTAGACACTCAGATTACTGATGGCTGAAAATCCCCAATAACGGCTGAAGAAGACGAGGTTGGGGTGACCACTCAGGGAATTGGGACAAGGCCAGTGAATGTGTCAGTAACTAAAGGCGGGTGTTTGAGGTGGTCAGGCAAAGCCTAAAGCTAAAGCCTGGTTGTATTGTTCCACTGAGGATTTAGAGCTTAAGCACCATGACCGTGATTAAGAAACAAGACCATCTGCTATCCTGTGTCCGAATGACAGGGTTTTTCACATGCGCACTCTCTTTCTCTCATGCCCACACATTCATTCTAAACTCAGATGACAAAAATGGCACACAGATGTTTAATATGGTCAAGCTTTCATGAATAAACATTTATAGCCCACATTTCACTAAAGCATCTATTTTAGTGGCAATGAGAAAATGCTTTAGTACTATTAATGATATATTTGTGTATTGTCCATCTAAACCTCTAGTCCACTTTACTTTATAAATGTTTGTGGACAAGAACATCTATTCAGAAATCTTCTCACCCCATGACAAAATGACATTGTAGACAGATGGAGCTTGACAAATAAGACAGCATTCGATTTCTCAGACACATCACATTAACTCTAGACAGAGCAGGAGGATATCAGGATCCCCGAGGACACAATTACACACACTGTAACACCAGCACTGTCTTCTCATTAGTAACCAACCAGCAACTAGCCTAGCGATTAATCACCCCCACAGAGGCCTTGTTTAGATTAGAAATCAAGATTTGCTTTTACATGTGTTTACAGAGTTCACTGAAACAGCAGTAGAACATACTGTATGGTCATAGCAAAATACCGATGCATTTCTTAAACCTTTCTGAAAACTAAAGAAGGAAAATGTTTTTGTCTCAAAGTGATGAAAACTTTACTGAAATACACACTCATACTTGGCTAAATGGGACATTCTATAGACTTCTATTGTTTTTACATCTAGTTATTATAGATATACTATAATCTAACTCTGATCCACACCCTAAACCTAAACGGAAAACCTTCTACACTTTTACAATTAAAAAAAAAAAAAAAAAAAAAACTTACAAATGAGGACATCTTCAAAAGAAGATTTTGTCCAACCCAGGCTCACTGGGAAAAATGCCAGTGGTGACCTTTATGCAAAATAATATGTTGTTTCACGCACTTTTCATGTCACTTCCAAAGAGAAATGTCCAATGAGTGGCACTAAAAGCAGTTTTATCCAAAACAGATGACCATGAATGTGGCAACATTTTATTATGTTGGTTGTTGTATTGCAGCAGATCGGAAATTATATGTCCAGTGAGTGGCACTAAATGCTCTATCGCATTAAAAATAACATATCACCTAAATGTAAACCTTTCTTAAATGTAATCAATAGTGTTAACAAAAACAAATTTGAGTTAAAAATGCTTGTTAAAGCAACCATGCCTCTACAAGTCTTTGAGCTCTTATTGTGACTCAAGTGAAATGCTGTACGAGGTGAGCTACAGAGCAAGTTTACTACGCCATACATATAAAGCTGACTGGCAATGCAAATGTCAGAATGTATTAGTTGACAAATCATGCAGTATGGTAAAAGTGTTTTGAGGTCATAGCACAGGTACATGCATGTTTTTCATGAAAGAAAGTCAGCCACTGTTGTTTTGGACCCCACTGACTTTGGACCTCACTGTATGGACAAAACAAAAAATCCTTATTGTGTTCCACAGAAGACAGTCATAGGTTGGAACAACATTTAGGTGAGTAAATTATGACAGAATTTGCTTTTTGGTGAACTGCATTTAAGTCGTGTGCCTTGTAGGGTCTGTTGGCATTTGGTCCCCACAACGTAAGCAAAAAATGACACACACACACACTTGCCTAATGCTGGGAAGTGACCTTCAGTGTCTTTTTATTAAATCTTCTCCATTTTGGATTTTAACTCTAAGGACTGCATTACTGATGACTGTAGGTTTACTTCACTAGGGCTTCTTGGCATCCGCTGAAGCAGCCGTACTTGAGCATCAGTTCTATTCACCCAGTTGGGTGGTGTTACTCATCTAATGGAAGAGGCGTGAGCAGCCACAGTACAGCCTCCCACTCAAATCAGAGGCCGTCACCGCAACAACTGCTCGCTCGACCCTGAGGCATGACTCATCACTCTTACATCACCATGCATCAGTCTCCGTTTAGTCCTACTATCATTTACATATTCAAACATGTACCAGGCAATGGTTAAGGAGCATTCATTTTGAACTGCTAAACTATAAGAGGCAAACCGGGCACAATAGTAAATGCTATACTTGCTTATGCACCTGAATGAGTAATTGCACTTTTTATTCAAAATATGTGGTTTGAAAGAAAAATGTCTGCATGCAAACATATAGAAAGCCAACCTAAAAACAACAAAGAACCTCTCATGCATAGCTGCTGCAGTGGGAGAATCCAGATGTAGTCTTTCTAAACTTTGACTTACTGTGATTGATTATTTATCCCTTAACCGGAAAAAAAAACAACTGAAAAATACTAAGAAAACAAACTCAAAAAAGTAATGTTTTTGTAATGTAGTAATGTAATATTTTATTTTAATTTTTACAGCAGTATCTTTGCTACCATGTTACTGCTGATGCCAGGGTTTAATACCAAGTCACTTTATCACGTTCTTAAAAGAATAGTTCACTCAAAAATGAAAATTCTGTCATTAATTAATCACCCTCATATCGTTCCAAAGCCATAAGACATTCGTTCATCTTTGTAACAAAAATTAAGATATTTTTGATGAAGTCTGAGAGCTATGTCTATGCAGGGTCAGAAAGCTCTCAGATTTCATCAAAAATATCTTAATTTGTGTTCAGAAGATGAACAAAGGTCTTACGGGTTTGGAACGACATGAGGGTGAGTAATTAATGACAGAATTTTCATTTTTGAGTGAACTATTCTTTTAAGAACGTGATAAAGTGACTTGGTATTAAACCCTGGCATCAGCAGTAACATGGTAGCAAAGATACAGCTGTAAAAATTAAAATAAAATATTACATTACTGCAAAACATTACTTTTTTGAGTTTGTTTTCTTAGTATTTTTCAGTTGTTTTTTTTTCCAGTTAAGGGATAAATAATCAATCACAGTAAGTCAAAGTTTAGAAAGACTACATCTGGATTCTCCCACTGCAGCAGCTAACATTTTTGGGTGAACTATCCCTTTAATAAATTTCTTAAAAATAAAGAACCGTCACGAATTGTTCCTCCTTAAATATCTGATAAAATATAAAAATTTTTAAAAAACACATTCAGGGGTTAATATGAATCAACCAACAAATAATATGTGAGGGTCAGATGAAGTTTAAAATAGCTTCTTAACTGCACATTTACATTTCTACACTTCCTGAAATATTCAACAGTATAAACAAGTGGGATGACTTTAAAATTAATTCTTCAGATCATGAAGTAAGATTCCCTTCCATTACGTAAATTTCATGATATACCATCATTTATAAGGCTAGAAAATCTCCAACCTCACTCAGCCTGCCAAACTATGAAAAAAAGTCTTCAAAGTAGTGAGTGTTTCCTGATGTCAGAAGAAAGCACTAATGTAATAAACCCTGGCATGTCACTGTGATTAATAATGAATAACCCTCCATCCTAGCAGCACACACATGAGGAAAAAGTGAGAGAGAGGATGATATTTAATATGATGACACGGAAATAACATTTTGTAGTGCTATATTCCACTTCTTATTTTAAAAAAAAACAGCGTAGCTGGAGGTGTGAAGTCTCAGCCTGCTGATTAAGTTAATTAATAGAACTGAGAGAGAAGCGGATCGCACATCAGGACAAGGGTAATTAACATTGTTTAGTAAACAGAATGTTCTATTAGCGTGGGATGCACCTCAGCAAAGAGTGATTCCCCAGCATCACCCTCCCCCCAGCCCTTATCATCTGCCAGCCATGTGCGTGTCTTTGACATGAAGGAATTATGTTTATGAAATGGAAGGAAAATCCAATTGTTTACCATGCCTCATCATAGCTCAGAGTAAAGTATGTGAAAACATGCACAAATTATGAATTAATCCAATATTCAATATATCTAGTCAGTAGACACGATTAACCAGTAGAAATTTGTCAACCTGTACTAGAGATGTTCGACTATGGTCTCTATCGCGTTTACACACTCATATGACATTGCTGTGCTACATGGTAATGAAAACTTTTCGCTTGCACGCGTTTTTAAGAATTGCGGTTTAAAAACAAGTGATTAGAAGTTACTTGGATTTTGAAACACCATCAGCAGAGAACACAGCGCAACACAGTAGGTCTGTGAAAGTGAAAGCAAACAGCTGAGAAAGAAAACACATGTGTAACAGTATACTGATCCAGGCAGCTCTTAAACTGACAGCAGTCTAATATTCCTGCTGCCTGTCATTCAGGTTAAACATCAAACCTCAAAAGAGAAAAAAATCTCTCACTGTTCTTGACTAAATCAATTTTGTAACTTAGTAAGTAAGAAGAAATATATATACTAAATTTACACAGTGAAGAACATGCAGTGTTTTTATACATTTGATTACTTTATACAGTGTAGCATTTCTTTGTTCTACTGTAGTTTTTTGTCCTATTGCTTGTAACTAGTTTCTTATTCTTATTTAATCGCTGACAGTTTACTTGTCTTCAGTGAGCTTGAGTTTTGTTTTTTGAATTTAGGCTAGTACTAGTTTTTTTGTTATATTGACACTGGTGACAAGAACCTTGAACCTAATGACCTTGTTTAAAGCAAAAATAACTACATGATGATATATATCGTTACTGTGAAATAAAATTACTCATATCATAATATAAGATTTTGGTCATATCACCCACCCCTAATTCCAACCATTCCTCCTCAATCTATTTACCCACCTCTCTCTTATCCCTTTCAACCAGATTCTATTTGATTCAAGTTCTATTCACATCTGTCCAGCACATTCCTTTATGAAACACATTCCATTACTTTCTCTAGATCTGTCATTTACCACTCTTGTCTTTCCAATATCACGTTCCTCTTCACATGCACATACTTAAACCTCTTAACTGTATCTCCTGCTTCTCTACTTCTTTACACCACTTACACTATATTGCCAAAAGTATTGGGTCGCCCCAAGTCATTGGTGTGTGGTGATGAGTTTTTGGCTCAAGGTCTGCATTTACAGTCACACCAGAGGTGTTAAACTGGGATTAGGACTTGGTTTTATGCAGACCAGTCAAGTTCTTCCACACTGACTGAATCAATCATTTTATTTTTGAACCTTGCCTTATACACAGAGGCATTGTCATGTTAGAATCGAAAAGGGTCCTGTCCAAACTTTTGCTATACAATTAGAGGCACACAATTCCCTAGAATATCATTATATGCTTAAACATTAAGATTTATACTCATGGAAATTACTAAAGTAGTCAAACCTGTTCATTCGAAGGGGGCGACCCAATACTTTTGGCAATATAGTGTATCTCCCTTTCCTCACTCCCTCTCCTTCTCCTTGATGGAACTTCTCCACTTATCCTTCTATCGTCTCATGATCCTGTTCTATTCCAACTATAAGCCTTTTTTTTTCTCTACATACACCCTGGAATCATTTATTCATCTTATTTTGTTAATAAGCCATTTGCTGTTCTTGCCATCCTCTCCATTTCCTTTCCCTCTTCGTAAGTCACCCTCCTTTTGTTCTGTCTATCATTTATTCTTGCACTTGAGCTAACCACTGTGCAGTGCGGTCATCATTAATGAGCCATTTGGCTGCCAAAACACGGCCATTCAATCATATCGTGCTGATATTATTCACCTCAGCGGCTGAATCTAATGAATATGAATGGGAGTCCTAGTGTTAGAGACTCTTCAAAGGATTCAAGCATCAGTGGCCAGTGAAAAAAACAGAAAGTAGACTCAGTTTAATAGAAGTCTACACTCAGGTAGTTCGAACAAGAGGTTTCAGACTGTTTGAGGCCAAAGACCCCAGAATATAATGATCCCCTTCAAAGGGACCACCGTTCCTAAAATATGAAGATTGCTATATATTATGAGACCAATTTATACACTGTAAGAAAGAAAAATTGTAGAACAACAGATGATGACTTGGAGGAAATTACCATTACCTTTTCCATTATGTTTACAGATATTTCCTTGAAAACACAATGCAATGCATAATGCAAAATACAGATGCAACACCTTGAAAATCAATACAGAAAATTCCTTCATATTAACATGGTACATGGGGTGGTATTTTTACTTTTCTTAGAGTGCAGTATACAGTCATGGCCAAAATTATCGGCACCCTTGGTAAATATGATCAAAGAAGGCTGTGAAAATTAATCTGCATTGTTAATCTTTTTGATCTTTTATTTAAAACATTCACAAAAATCTAACCTTTCATTGGATAAAAAGAATTTAAAATGGGGGGAAATATCATTATGAAATAAATGTTTTTCTCAAATACACGTTGGACACAATTATTGGCACCCCTAGAAATTCTTATGAGTAAAATATCTCTGAAGTATATTCCCATTCATATTCACAATTTTGAGCACTCCAGGGTAATTATGAACATGAAATTATCCAACCATGGCTTCCTGTTTCACAGAAATATAAATAGGAGGGAAAACAAAGCCCAAATTCCCTTAATCATCCATCACAATGAGAAAAAACAAAGTATCTAGTTCTGATGTGCAGCAAAAGATACAGTAATTGGGTAGTACAGTAATTCACAAATTAGTGAAGTGGCTTTAAGAAAAGAGCTAGAGCAGTCAAAATTCCCATTGCCACCATCAGGGCAATAATTAAGAATTTCCAATCAACATAAAATGTTACGAAACTGCCTGGAAGAGGACGTGTGTCTGTATCATCCTAATGCACGGTGAGAAGGAGAGTTTGAGTGACTAAAAACTCTCCAAGGACCACAGCTGGAGAATTGCAGAAAATAGGTGAGTCTCGGGGTCAGAAAACCTTAAAAAAAATTGTCAAACAGCACCCTACATTTCCACATGTTGTTTGGGAGGGTTTCAAGAAAAATTCTCCTAGCTCATCCAAAAACAAAATCCAGCATATTCAGTTATCAGACACGACTGGAACTTCAAATGGGACTGGCTTCTATGGTCAGATGAAACTAAAAAATGAGCTTTTTTGCAGCAAACACTCAAGATGGGTTTGGTGAACACAGGGATAAAAAGTACCCCATGTGTACAGTACAATGAAATATACTGCTGTATTTTTGATGTTGTGGGCCTATATTTCTGCTGGAGGTCCTGGACATCTTGTTTAGACACATGGCATCATGGATTCTATCAAATACCAACAGATAAAAAATCAATAAGTGACTGACTCTGTTAGAAATCTTATAATGGGCCATGTTTGGATCTT
Source organism: Tor tambroides (assembly GCA_021397915.2). Classification (NCBI taxonomy): domain Eukaryota; kingdom Metazoa; phylum Chordata; class Actinopteri; order Cypriniformes; family Cyprinidae; genus Tor; species Tor tambroides. The sequence goes on along the minus strand of JAFVLL020009352.1, from coordinate 68,498 downwards.
CCAACCGTACAATAATCCAAACACAAACCTCAAAAACAACACAAAAATGGGTCACTGAGCACAAAACCAAGCTTCTGCTATGGCCATTCCAGTCCTCTGACCTGAACCCTATAGAAAATGAGTGGGGTGAACTGAAGAGAAGAAGCACCAACATGGAGCTGGGAATCTAAAGGGTCTGGAGTGATTCTGGATGAAGGAATGGTCTCTGATCTCTTGTCAGGTGTTCTCTAACCTCATCAGGCATTATAGGAGAAAATTTAGAGCTGTTAAACTGGCAAATGGAGGTTTCAAAAAGTATTGAATAAAAGGGTGCCGTTAATTGTGGCCAATGTGTATTAGAGAAAAACATTTATTTCATAATGATATTTCACCCCATTTAAAATTCTTATTCTCCAATGAAAGGTTAGATTTTTGTGAATTTTTTAAATAAAAGATTAAAAGGATTAACAATACAGATTAATTTTCACAGGCTTCTTTGATCATATTTACCAAGGGTGCCAATATTTTTGGCCAAGACTGTATAAGAAAAAAAGCATGATATTACATGGACAGTATGTTAAAAAAAATAATTAATTGGTTTTTGTATTGTAAACCCAAGTACAATATCTGGGAAATATTTACTTAAGTTGCTAGTGATTTATTTATTTATTGATTTATTTATTTATTGTAACCAACTATCATAGTACTGCCTGTAAAAATGTACAAATTTGAAGAGAAAAATAATACTATATGCATTTTAATATAATAAAATACTTATATCATACAATGTCACAATTTTCAAACAGCAAAATGAAACAGTAATGTCAAAATCTAATTTTAATAAAATGTTATTTGAAAAAGTAAACATTGATTTATTTTTATCCATTTAAGTATTGTTATTTTTTCTTTAATATTTTAAATACATTTATTATTTTTTATTATTATTATCAGTAATAATTATTATTACTATTATTTAGATGGCAAAGAAAATTTGTGGCTAAGATATAAAAATATAAAAAATAAAAAAATAAATACAAAAAATACAGGTAAGGAAGTTTTGCAGAGGAAACAGCATCTCCTTCACTCTTGGAGGACATTGCCACATGATAATAGATCATGTGAATTAGACTGTACAACACCTTTGAAATATCTCAGCGGAAGAATTCATCCTTACCTAGCTGAAGGGGACAAACCAGCTTCATGTATTATTCAGAGAACATGATTCACTGTTTTCATGCTCTTTTAAAATTTTAAAGTGACAAGATTAATACAAAACCATTCATATGAAGCTATCACACACACACACACATATATATAGGGGTATATGCACCATAGAGCCCAGGATAACTGAAGGGGTTATGGGAACACAATGGTATGATACCCATTCTCATTCCCTAGGCGTCAAAAACTAAAGTATGGTCAAGCACTGTGCATGTCACTGTTAAGACTCTAGACTTCACTATATTGAGGAATTAGGAACTCCATTGCTTTTAATTGCTCGCCTTATGCATCAGATCAAGATGCATTTAATTATTTGCATATATATATATATATATAAGTGCTGTCAGTCAATTAAAAAAATTAACTAATCACACATTTTTTTCTGAAATTAATCACAATTAATCCCAACTAACATTAAAGTTTTAAAATATACTTTTATATCGCAATAATTTCACATTCAATCTTCAAATTACTATACACACAATATAAAGACAGTATATTTTTATTATTTGTTTAATGGCATCTTTTTTATGACTAAATGTGAGTATCACTGATACGAATACTAGGTCTACTGATGTCGCTAGGAAATTGTTTTTTTCCCCCTAATATTTAACCATTGACTATAGGCATTCAACATTACAGTATAATTGAGAGCTATCAATTTTAATATTATTAGACTTTAAAAAATATCAGCTTCCAATTTAAGTAAACTTAAAACAATATTCACATAAACCCATTATAATAAATCTCATATTTACCTGTGCCATTCAGCAAGGAGGAAATATACAGAAATTGAATACAGTTACCAAACAATAAATTCTAAATTAAATATAGATGAATCCTTAAAGCTACAAAAGTTATTGATTTCCTCTTTTTTCTTTTGTTCTTTGATGAACAGACATCACAGCAGTATTAGGTTATTTGGCTGCTATTACTTTAAGAGCTGCCGTTGCTGAACATGACTCGAATCTGTCACTCGAATCTGAATCTTCCCACAACTCTTCTCTTACCTTTTATATATTTTTGCACTTTGAAATGATATACAGTGCACGTATTTGCAAATGCAATTGAAGAGCACGCGCTACGAGCAAAGTATAATGACTAAAAGGACAGGAAAATTCATTTTTACTGACATATGACCTGACAACATCTCATCTGACCGCAGTTCGCTGTTGTTCTACTGAAGCTCCTCGTCACTGAGGCTGTTACGGGGCTGACGAGACGTGAGACGTGCAGATCCATATGCAAAGCTTTATTGAAGAACATGGTCATACAGGCAGGGTCGGGAGACAGCAAACAGATATAGCAGAGGTAAGACAGAGCAATCCGTGGAGCAAGCGTGGGTCGACGATCGGCGAACAGTATCCAAAGGGGCAAGGCAGAGAGATAATCCAGGTAGGAGAGCAGTAATCCAAACGAGGTGCAAACACAGTCCAAACGGCAAGGCAAAGGGGTAAATCCAGGAAGCAAAGGCAGGGTCAGACACGGCAAGATAAACAAGGCAAGACTATGACTAGGAACGCTCTGTAGAGTAGCTAGGCTAACAATACTCGGAAAAGATACTGAGAATGTCCATGGTTTAAGTAGTGTGTGATTGGGTGATCAGTGGAATCAGGTGCGTGTCGTCAGTGCAATGGATTATGGGAAATGCAGTCCAGTGTGCAATGTGGTGTAAGAGTCCGTGTGGTGAGTTGGTGACATCTGGTGGCGAATAAACGGAAGAGCATGGACCCGATTCGTGACAGAGGCGAAGTGGAGTGTGAGTCTGAAAAGTCTCCCATTTGATGTGGTCGTAAAGACGTTCTGCCTCTAAACAAATGCAATTCTTGTCAAGAAAAAAGAGACAGAAGCAGCAGTTGTGAGTGGGGTGGCCAACTCTCGCCCCGCCCCTCCGTTAAATGCATTAAATATTTTTAACGCAGTTAACCTGGAAAAATTAATCGCCTATGTTAACATGCAAATTTTGACAGCACTAATATATATATATATATATATATATATATATATATATATATACACGTACAGTATTATATATGTATGTATGTGTGTATGTATATATATATATATATATATATACTTTCATAAATATTTTGAGTACCAGGCAGATAAAATACAATAAATATAAAGATAAAAACAAAAATGTTCTAAGAACTTTTTGTTAACATTTCCATTAAGTCATAGAAAAATTTGTTTCTGAATGCTCTATGAACATTTTGGAAAAAAAGTAATAAATTTTGAAAAAAAAAAAATTGCTGTAAATGATCCTGCTCCATCAACACAGTCAAATCACAATTAAAAGACAAACTCATCCCTCAGCATGATGCAACTGGTTACGAGATACACGAGAGCCAATGGCATTTTCACAATCAAATCTGACGTAGCGCTTCTTCAGGTGGCAATTTTGAACAGGTTTGTGATTTGAGCATTATGTTGGATGAAGATGCTGATCGATTTTTTTTCTGTTCCTCACACAAAGCAATCGTTTAACTGAATATATGTAATTTTTGAATAAATTGTGACTGTAGCTGCATCTGCTTTGTTTTATATTGATAAATGTTTAGGTTTAGGGGCAAAGGTCAGGTTAGGCGTTCAAAAATAGTTTAATGTAAATAAAATTACTGTGGCTGTTTACATTGAGAATCTTACCCCAACGTATATGTCATAATGACAAAATTATGCCCCAATATGTATAAATTCATGATGATAAAATTCCCATGCCCATCACATCTGTGTATTGACACCAAAAAGTTCTCACCGAAAGCAATGGAGCTTCTATTTTGTCAGTATTGCAGGTGCTTGCCCATGCCTCAGTTTTTGATGCCTTCTGAGTGACAATGAGTTGTGGTATTATGGGAAATGTTAGTGAGTTTTTGTTTTTATATTCAATTTATTTTTCATGCGAACTTGAATGCGCTATGAGTGACTATCTTCTTGTCCTTCAACTACTGCAAGCTGAGCACAAACATGCTCCTATATGTCAAGTTACGTAACGTGTTTCCCAGCCCTGAGGAAAATAACCTTGACCGATCAGTCAACCTTCTGATTTTTTCCATGATTTCTTCCTTCTATTTCTGTTCTCCTAGTTTTAAACCACCAATCCCATCTGTTCCTCATACACTTTGCTGTATAGAAAGCAGCTCTCATACACACACAGAGATACATTTAAAAAAATAAATTTAAAAAATCAACGTTATGCTTTTCTTTCTTGTCTCTATCACACGTACCCATTTACTGTAAACTTTCCAATATCTATTTGGATACTATTCCATTGCTTATGCTTCAGAAGATAATGATTTCTTCTACTACCCACAATACTGATAATGACCTTAGAATCACCACTTTGCATCAGAGGCTCTCAATATGAAAGCATTAGAGTTCCTGTGCAGTCTAAGTGAGGTCCATCAGATGTAACCTAATGGAATATCTCATATGAAATGCCGATTCCTGCAGGAGTCGAGTCCAATTTTTGGACTGTTCGCTGGATGAAAGAGCCACTTAGCGGCACTTACTGGTACCTGTACAAGCGCAGCACAATCTGATTCCATTTCAACCCATTTAGTCCTCTCTACCCTGCACAGATTTTCCACTGAGCTGTTTAGTGTCTCATATTTGATCTGGCTTTATGAAAGCTTCAGAGTTACTGGCCATAAAGGTTGAGCGGAGGATTATTCCCAAATCACTGAGGCACATTTAGGCCTACCGGTAATAAGACAAGGTGACCACAGGGTTATCTGTGGAGGAAAGTTTTTGTCTAAACACTAGTTTTTGTGTCTGCTGTGAAACATCTCATGTACATTCAGGCTTCCAACCATTAGGGTGAGCCAAAATAGATATGACATAAATCTCTAAGATTATTACACCATTTTCTGGTTGAACGTTGCCTCAAGGAACACAATCATTTTATGTAATAAAATCTCCTTCCTAATAGTTTGACTGGGCTGTAACAAGCATGTTTTGCTTGCGAATCTTGAGACATAAGGTTATTTTTAGGGGCCAAGCTACATATCTGTTGGTTTTCTTTTTATTCTTTGTGTGCTGGCTGGGAGTCCATGGCAGCTGTGAAAATGTTTTGGCAGACAGATTAGGCTGGATATCCCTGGATATCTCACAAACCCTCTAGGTGCCACCAACAGTTTGAAAATGTAATGTACATTTTATCTAACAAAAGGCCTAAACAAAATATAATAATGTAATTTTTTAAACTTCATCCATCTGGATTATCTACCATTGTGACATTTCAGATTTTTTAATTTCTACAATTTTTTATTTGTTTCCAAATTTAGCTAATATCACCATGTCAAAAATTATTTAAAACTTTTTATATGCTAAGTTATTCGCATGTAAGTCTTCAACAAATGTGATGTGAGGATGCAATGTCATTTACTAGCTGATAGGTGACAGACATGGGTCAAAATATCGTACAACCCTGGAAACAGTATATTACATATGACAGTATATTAAAAAAATGATTCACAAAGCCACAAAATTACACTATACACTACTGTCAAATGTTTGGGCACAGTAAGATATTTCTTTAAAGAAATAAATGCTTTTATTCAGCACGAATTTAATAAACTGATCAAAAGCAACATAAAAGACTTTTAGATTGTTACATAAAATTCTATTTCAAATAAATGTCATTCTTTTGAACTTTCTATTCATCAGAGGATCCCGTAAAAATGTTTATGTTTCCACAGAAATATGAATAATAAGAAGAAATGTTTCTTGTTCCTTCAGAAATCATTTTGATTTGGTGCTCATGTGACACTGAAGACTGGAGTAATGGCTGCTGAAAATTCAGCTTTGCCCAAGAATAAATTACATTTGAAAATACATTAAAACAGAAAACAGTTATCTAAAATTGTACTATATTGCACAATACTACTATTTTTATTGTATTTTTGATCAAATAAATGCGGCTTTGGTAAAAATAAAAGACTTCTTTCAAAGGACTGGATTTGATGCTGCTGGTATGGAGCCAGAAGGATCTCATAATTCAATTCACATTCAAGGATCTCATAATTCAATGCACACATGCGTAACCCAATTCACAAGCATGCAAAATAATTCACGTGTACGAAAAAAATACATATACTCACAAAAACCAATTCACGTGCACAAAATAAGAAAACATATTCATAAAATACGTTTCACAAACGCAAAACACAATTCACAGGTGTACAAAATTTTTGTGTTTAAAATTCACAAGTTCATCACGAACTCTGTGAATGTGAATCGCCTTGGATTTGTGTGTGTATTTTTGAGACTTTCCTGGCAGCGAGTCACGCGTACTCTTTAGCCAATCAGATTTGAGCCCGTCAGTCGACCAATCATAACCCACTATGGGCGTGCCTACCTGGATGCTAAACCACCGTTTAATTCAGCAGAGGTATGTGCAGTTGATCGTTTCATTTCAGGAAACTAGCCAAGTAAATGTGTATTGTTTTATTTTTGCATGTTTATTTAAAACTTATAAGTAAAATCGGTCGTTTAGACACTTGCTGACGTGAACAATGTAAGCCAGCGTCTGCTTTTTAGTGTGTTATGATGTAATATTGATCGATTCTTATGTTTATTTAATAAATAATCATTATTCACGTGGATACCATACCACATTAAGATATGAGATTCAGAAACTCAGTGTAAAGCATAAGATTTTGACTGATGGGACATGTGGTAAATAAATAGTTATGAAAATATAGTTTTTGTTTATTGAGAATAGAAAGAGCTGTCACAGCAGAGCTTGTCTTATGTGTAAAGTCCTGCGATGGCATGCATTCAACTGATGACTATGTATGTGATAACATGAACACATTGGAGACCATATACATTTCATTTAAGTTTATTAATGCTGCAGATACTATTTATTTCAGAACTGAGCCTGATGATGTATAAGTAGCTGCTGAGACGACCCGTGACCCTACTGTTCCTACTTCATCCCCTACCACAAGTTATGAGGTGATGTGAATCTAGAAGTTTCTTTTGGAACTGTAACTCTTTCAAAACAGTTATGTTGCAATCCATTCTTTTTGACAGTTTCAACAGATTTTTTTAAGTCATACATTATTACTACTTTATAACTATTATAACTCCCCGAGACAACCCAAGAACGACCCATCACTAAGATTCACATTCACAGTGTCCATGATGAACTCGTGAATTTTAAACATTCAAAAATTTTGTATTACGTTTTGCATTTGTGAAACATATTTTATGAATACGTATTCTTATTTTGTGCACGTGAATTGTTTTTTGTGAATTTTTTTTTTTTTTTTTTTGTGCACATGAATTATTATTGAGATCATTCTGGCTCCATACTGCTGAGGAATTCTTTAAAGCACAGATGTGTCTATTAGTTGAGCAGGATAAGCAGGATATAAGAATGAGTGAGCATATGACCAATTGACCTGTCTCTAATGAGATCGTTAAAGCTGTCTTAAGTAGATTACGGAGCGTTTTCATAAAGTATCAGACATGAGGAGTGCACTCAAACCTCTTGATTAAACCATTATTGGATTGAGTCAGTTTTTTGTTTCAAAGATATGATTGGGAAATAGACCCTTTTTTGGGGGAGAAATATTAAAACATTACAATTCACACTAATTGTTGCATGAAAGCACCTTCAAAGCCCATTGAGTTACTGCAGGACGTCAGTGGGCAGGCATACAAAACATTTAGAAATTTATTAAAAGATAAATAAATATTGAATATGTTTCAAAATAGTTTCATATGTATTATTAATACTATATGTAGTATTATTATTGTTATATTTCACATTCCATGTCCCAGTCATAGCCGGCAAATATTCAAGGCAGAAAATATGCAGTTGAATAACTGAGCTGCATTATTGTAAATACTGCTCTGAAAGGCGTAAGTTGGCATTTAACGGTGTTACAGTGCCATCTGTTGGCCAGAAGCAGTGAAATTTCTTTATTCACAGGAGAACCATAGAAGTCAAATTAAAATAATAATAATAATTAAAGAACAGCGGGGAATGACCAGTGTGCATTTGCGAATTTTGTTGGGCAGTAGCTAGTTAATAGGAATTACTAGTACTAGTAATATTGCTTTTTGCAGTAACTAGTAGTGTAACTAATTACTAATCAGATTTCGGTAATAACATTAGTTACTAGGCTATCCATAAAACAGCTCGTTACTTAGTTACTTTCGATGCCTCAACCCCTACTGATTTGAAATTCAACAATCCAATAATTCCTAGATTTATTTTCATAATTTTCACAATTTGCACAGGCACATGAAGTCACCAGTGCAGCAGGCAAGCTTGGAATATGAAAAAAAGCTTTGCTCTGGAATTACATCCCTCTGATGCCGATATAAATTGTATAAAATCTTTTTAAAGAACGAAACAAAATACATCATGGAATATCGTATATGGGTAACAGAGAAAATAGAGCTACAGTTAGCTTCAAGCTACACATGACAATTAATGAGATTAATAGGCCTACAACACTTTTACTTAAACGTTACTATATTAATCACCACTGAGTGTTTGTAATAACTTATGACTGCGATCCAATCTGAATTTTGTTCAAATGATGAGGCAGAAATATGTTAGTAACATTTTAGAAGAATTTTATGGGGAAGACGTGGAATTACAACTTCTATGGGGCGTGATGGAAAAGTACTGTAACTATATATAGTAGTGTAACTAATTACTGTTGCCAGAAAGTAATATGTAAAGTAGTAATATTTCTTTTGAAAGGAGTAATATATTACATTTTTGAGTAACTAGCCCAACACTAGCAGTCAATAGTAAACATGAACTGTGTTAGCCAGACATCGTTATTAGACAACGTTTACATTAATTCAGATTAAATCTGTATAGTTTCACGTATGCAGGCTATTTTCTTTTATCGGATAATGCTCAAGTAACGATTTCTGTTCGAATTTTAAGTTTTCTAAAGTTAACTCACCTGAAATAAATTTACGTACTGAGGCGCAGTGAGGACGCACTCTGGTAGAGACGCTTTCCTATTGGCTGTGCTCCGGTCATCTTGTTACGTTTTTGCGCGGAAGCGGGAACTCGCATAGATTTGGTAACCTAAATGGAAATTACCAACATATTAACCTCTTAAACTCTTTGGCATATTTTGGATTTTTTACTGATTTTGGCATACCTGAATTTAAAATAGTGCCCTACTCACATAGGACTACATTGGAGTAAATTGATAAAATGGTCTCATTTCACAGTAAATACCCTAACTTTTAACACATGGGTGGAATAATTAATATTTTTTAACTGTATTTTTTTCATAATTTTATGATAAACAATTTAAAAAATCAAATTTCGATTTTTTTTTCTTTACCAAGTTTTTATTTGAAAGTCTGTTATTTAAGATCTGTTTGGTCCATCTCCCTGCAGAATTCAGATCTTATTATCTTACTTTATATAACATAAAATTGATGCATGTGTTCCGAAGGTTTAGATTGTAAGCTTTCAAAAGATACTATAGACGGTTTCAATAATACAAGAACACAACAGAAATATTGTTATTCCCTTCATTCTGTAGCAAATTTGTTGGATTAATTTGTAAATTTGATTTTCTTAATCAAATTGTATGTCTTGAAATGAATCAGCTGATCTGTTGGTATTCTCAGTGCAAAGACATTGCTGTTTAAGGCGGCAGGCCTAGTTTGTGTAAACAGTAGATGAATAAAAAGCTTTCTTAAAAGAATATGTAGAACTGTTGTAACTCATTTAAGAACAAACACTGGGCCATAGCTGCAATAAATAGTTTATTCTGACCAGAAAAATAGACAAGAAATACGTGTATACTGTACATACATTCTTACTGATACTCTGACATATATAACCAGTTTTATTCACTGAGTTACATTCAACCCTCATTTCATCCAAAAATACCATACACTGAAAATAGATGACATTTTGTAGACTCAAAATATTTGAGTTTCCAAAGAACACAGACCTCACTGACAAAATATACATTCATATTGAATGAATAAGCCCAATGTAAATGCAGACATGAGAGGCTATTTCTTCACAAAGCTGATATTCTGATGGACGCCTCTTCAAAAGCCCCTTTGCTTATGATAACCTGGATTTGATGAAGCACCTGAAATGCACAAACAGCCACTAAACCGTGACTTGTGACCACCACACTGAGAGAGATGAGAGCTAATAAAGTCCTTTCTTCTTCATACTCTTTCTTGCTAAAGCACTTGATTCCAGTTAGTGTGGTCTTTACAAGACTTTACTTCAGTCTTTCAAAGGTTCCATGTGATGAAGGTGGAAAGCAACGAGTTCCAGCAATGACAGGCCTATCATCAACCCATCACTGAGACATTCAGAGTTTAAACTGTGCTTGGACGCCCTTATCAGCTGAGCCTAGGAAATCTGGCTGTAAACCCTCAAAGGTATAATATATTAGGGACAAGTCAAATGGATCATAAGAGTCATATGAAACACTGGGGTGGTAGGAGGAGAATTGTGAAAAAGTTTTTTCAAATTGAAGGTTGAGGGTGGAAAGTAGGGCTGCACAATTAATCAAAATAAAAACGAAATAATGAAATGGCTTAGTGCAATTATCAAGTCACGAAGCCTGTGATTTAAATGAAAAATATGCACGTTTCAGAGTGAAGCGCAGCACTGTTTTCTTTTTTACGTGTGCCTCATCTCTGCGTCTTATAATGCGCATTGTGCAAAAACACAACATGCGCCAACCATCTTCCCAAACTTGTAATGAGAAGCCGGCTGTTGTCAACAAAAGAGAAGCTTTAAAGGCTCCTCGCAGTTTTCTCTGCAGCTCATGGTTTAAGAAATTAAGAAATTAAATATTAGTACTGCAATTTTACAGTTGTACTCTAAAATAAAATTATTATTATTATTATTATTTATTTAAATAGACCATTCTGTATTTTACAGTTATTCTAACATTTTCCATTTAGCAATAATAATAATAATAATACAAATGTTATTAATATTGTTCAATATTTTATAGTCATATTGATACATAATCACAACATTTTTGGCCAAATTCTGCAGTCCTACAAACAAGCACAGAAAACCTAGAGCTAAAAAATTATTAAATTGTGATATTTTAAATCACAGTTTTTGTTGTTTTTTCAGGAAAATAATTTGCATTTAGTTTTTTCCAAGATCATGCAGCCTGGCCCTTTAAAAAATAAAATAAATTAATAATAATAAAATAAAAAATTTAAATTGAACTCGCAATTTTTATCAACAAAAAAGAATCTAAAATTGTGCAGCCATAGTGGAAAACCACTGAGGCATTTTGTGGACCTCCATCCAGTGAAGAAAAACATTATCCCATGTTACCACCAAGTGGTGCTGTTGATATTATTTCAGGGTGGATTAACGCATTCAGTCTGAAACTGAGGCAGATAAAGAGGAATGCTGCGAGACACATTATTGGAATTGACAGTTGTGGAATTTTTGCCTTCCAGAAGAGGCCTGGCGTCCACCCTCATAACTATTTCATTCCTTTCCTGTTCACCCTGTGCTTCCTCAATCTCCTCTTCATCTTCTTCCTCCTCCTCTTCGTTCACCTCGAGGTAGTAGAGGTCTTTGGCTACACCTGTGCTTTCTGACGCTTCATAATCTTGATCTGATGTTTCCGAGAACTCTTCCATGGAGTTGTAGGAGCTGGAATGGCGGGGATTGGCGCTATCAGAGCACACATGGTTCTCCAGGTCCCAGAGTCCTCCAGGGAAAGAGCCAGAAATGTCTGAGTTGTTGGCAGAAAAGTTGCCTTCGTCACTGGAGCTGCTCAAACTCTCCTGCTGCTTTCTGAGGAGAATGGTCGAGTACGTCACTGAGGACTGGCCTGATGTTTCTGGGGTAGCAGCAGCAGTGGAAGCCTCCAGAGACAGAGGTTCAGAAGAGTCTGCTAGAAGGGCAGAATTGGTAGTCGTTTTGTCTCCAGATTTATAAATGAGAACTTCATTGTCTTTTTCATGTTCAAGCGTGACAGGATGAGGTTTCTCGATGATTTCCACCTCACAGATGCTCTCAGAGACCAGCAGCAGTGGACAAGAAGTGAGACCCTCTGAGTGAGGGAACAGGTTCTCTATGGTGTCAATCTGCAATGAGAAAGAAGCAGACATATCATGGGTGTGATTAAATGCCTCATGTTTTCATTTATCAATTAAACAATGGTCCTCTATTTGAATATGGATCTACTCCATTTTTAGGTAGAAAAGAATGGTTTTAATGGTTGGTCACACTGACCTGCCTGAAGTCCATTCCTTTGGCCCAAGAGCAGTTGTTGGGATTTGGAACATCCTTCCACACAAGCTTTCTCATTCTGTGAGAAATACACACAGGTCAAGCCACGTTGGCAAGACAGAACTGTTCTAAACAAATATGTTGGTAGATTTTGATGTGAGAGGACAACGGAGGATGGACTTTTTTTACTGGAAAAAACATTACTGTGAATTACGGACTTGTGTTTTGGTCAGAAGTGACCATCTTGTTTATTACAAACAAGCTGATTTTTATTTTACAAGAAGTTAAATGAGTTTTTTATCAGTTGTTTGGTCTCTCATTCTGACGGCACCCATTCACTGCAGAGGTTCCATTGGTGAGCAAGTGATGCAACGCTAAATTTCTCCAAAACTGTTCTAATGAAGAAACAAACTCATCTACATTTTGGAGTAAATTTTAGGCAAACAATCATTTTGTTGTGAACTATTCCTTTATCAGAATCTAGAGTAGATCGAGATTTCATCACCCACATTGTAAAATCCAAACTTAACAAAAATGAATTTGCACTTTTGCCACTCCTTAAAAGAGTTATGCAGGCATGCCCTTTTTGTGGTACGCAAAGTCACGATATTACCTGAGAATCAAGTCTAAGCAGATGATAATATGATTGTATTTGTTACCTTAGTAATTATCTCTGGCAGAATTTGTGAAATATTTACCCTCAAGCAAACTACTCTATTGCTAAGCATGAGCATTACTGCAGTTTATGTACATTACATACTGTATACCAATTGATGTATTTTATATCTGACATTTATTACAATCAAATAAATCCCATACAAATCTGTTTACAATTCCATTCTTTAATTCAAACAACTGGCCTTACAAAATCAATATATATTGTAGCTTTCAAAAAAACATCTTAAATCTTTTTAACATGTTCTTCTGATAGATTAAAGGCAATCCAGGTAGAAAAACAGAAGGTTTTGTAATATGATTTGACTGTTTTCCAAGGATTTTTCTTTCAGGCCATTTTTTTAGCTTTGGTTTTACTCTCTAGATCAGGGGTGCCCAAACTCGGTCCTGGAGGGCCGGTGTCCTGCAGAGTTTAGCTCCAACCCAATTAAACACAGCTGAACCAGCTAATCAAGCTCTTACTAGGCATACTAGAAACTTCCCAGCAGGTGTGTTGAGGCAAGTTGGAGCTAAAGTCTGCAGGACACCGGCCCTCCAGGACCGAGTTTGGGCACCCCTGCTCTAGATTAATCCATTATCCACTGGTAAATAGAGTGGTAGAACAGGGACCTCCAGTTATGTATCTAAAACTGAGTGTAGCATTAAAGCCTGGGCTATAATAACATGGTTATGGTGTTGTATTTATGCCTTTACATAGCTTGGCATGATAGTTACATTGTAAAGCAATTAAAATACTTACAACTGAGTCATATATATCTGCACGTTACAATTTTACTTTAACATGAACAAATCATTTAGCTTTAAACAATAGCTAAACAATATACTGTATATATAAACCTTTAGCTTTAAGCATTTAAACAACTATTTTGACAGACAAAACATAATGATACTGTAACTATATTTATGGAAGAAGATAGTTGTAAGTCTTACTGGTTTTGTGACATCAGAAGAGTGACAAACAGCACCACTGACAGGAACGCAATGATCAGTAGAAGTATGTATGCTGCAGGGTCGCCCCTAGTAGCTGGATGACAAAACCAAAGAAAACCACATTTTTCTAACAAATCAGCATGATTTTTCTGTATTTTCTTTAAATCAACATGTTTAATATATTTTTAGTGTACTTAATGTTCTAGATAATACTGCAATGTATGTAAACCAGAATCCACTCCCTGAGCACCAAATGCACATAAAAATGTCTTCAGGGGTTTAATTGATCACATAATGACGTCAATGCATTAGTTGATGTCACTGCTGTAAAACCCACCAGTGTATCGCACTGGCTCCCCTTCACCATCCACAAACACTGGATACAAGGTGAACTCCTCTGAGCCATAAAAACGACCTGTATGAAAACAAATGGCATGGTCAAAGATCATTTACACTGCTTAGGATAAACCTTTTTTTTTATTTTTGTCATGTACTGATATGCAAATGTGAGGAACACGTGAAGAATATCAAGCAAAATAACATACGGCAAAGGGCGAGATCTCTCGATGTGGACTGAACTCTGACCCACTGCAGCCTCTCAATGAGAGACACGTCCTGTTCAGGATCTTTTTTCAGGTCTAGCCATTCAATGACAAATGACTGAGGCACTGGATGATCAGATAACAGGCTCCATGAAAGATACACACAGCTAGCATTTGCAACTGCACTGAATGAACGTACACATCGTCCTAGAAAATGAAAGAAGGACATGATTAATTCATATAATTAGGGGAATCTATATCATTTCTAGGTGAAAAAAACTTAGGATGCAGGAACAGATAATAATAATAAGCAGGAACAAAATATCAGAGTACCTTACTGTTATTATGTTTCATTGTACTGTATATACCTGTATGTAATAACTAAACAACACTTTCACCAAACAAACAACACTGAGATTCTTTCAAAACAATTACCAGGAAAAATTAGGGCCGGATGAAATAAAGCACCATCAATAAGCACATAAATGGATACATTTGTTTGAAGGCAAACAAAACTGCTTGTGCGTCAAACTAAGGGTGTATTCACACCAGGAAAGTCCGATAGTTCACTTGCTTTGGTCCGGACCAAATAGAATGTTTTTTTTTTTGTTTGTTTGGTGCAGTTTGCTTTCACACTGCCCTTTTTGCAAGTGAACCAGAAATTGTAAAGAAAACCACACGTGTGTCAAGGTCATCCATTCATTGGACAGAAATTCTCAAGCAGGGAAAACAGGAAGTGCAAAAACAGGTTAATCATGGAGATCTTTCGTAGTGCAATTTTTATTCTTTTACTAATTTGCTGTTATGAGATACTAACGCAATATGAAGAAACTTACGAGCATCAAATGAGACAATGTCATACGATGTAATTACGACTTGCTGAAAATAAAATCTAAATACTTAAAGCATATCAAAATGTTAGCTTAAACATTTAACCTAGATAAATGTGCACTTGGCGCATATCCAATCGTTTATGTGGAGAGTGGAAGCTGAAGCGCGCTTCAGGACATCAGTGGAAACAAATTAAATACTCCGTAATGTTGCTCATAAAGGTAAGAATAATACATCGTTCGGAACTGTAAAGGGTCTATTTTTATTTGTGTGCACTCACAATATAAAGAAAACGTAGTGTTTTTCGAAAATAAAGAAAACTAATAGGATGCACTTGCTGTCCTAGTCTTGAACTGGAGCGCTTCACAAAAATGAACCGAAACTCTTCGTTGACTATTTTCCTTACAGACATGATGAATATATCTATAGAAAGCTTTGAATTACTACAAAACGAAATAATTCATATCCAAAACAAAAACTGTTTCATTATAATCCGTAAAGATGCATTTCTTTCTAAAGAAGCATCCAATGAGATGGCGAGTCAGGATTTTTAACTTCATCTTTGTGACACTGACTCAGAAAACACTAGTTTATTAATAAATAATTCAAAAATCTCCTTACTATTTTCCCCAGACACATTCATTGTAACTTTTGCTGGGGCTTTGCGGCAAGCTTTAGCCTATTTAGTGCGCTCATGTCACGTTGCTGTGGGCACTATGGTCACGAAAACTCATAATTTGCATGCGTTTTTAAGCACTGCAGTTTAAAAACAAGTGATTAAAGCGATTGAAATGCAAACAACAGCACTATATGCGCGAGCTGTGTGTTTCCGAGCGTGCTTTCTGCAATTGGGTCGGATCGAGGCTGGTTCATATTCACACCTTAAACGGACCGTACCAGAGTTCGTTTGGAACCGAACCGAGACCACCTCTTCAGCTGGGTCTCGGTTCAGTTGTTTGGTGCGCACCAGAGTGCGATTGCTGTATTCACACCTGCCCAAAAGATCCGCACCAGAGGGGGAAACGAACCAGAGTTCATTTTAATCGAACCAAACAAGACAGGTGTGAATACACCCTAAAACACTGATAACATCAGACTGAATGTGAAATAATTTCACATGATGTTACAGGAAAGGTATGAGGCCAGTCAGCTCACGTTTGGGTTGATGCAACAATGTCATGTTTCTATTCCGCGTAGAGATGCCCAAAGCGTTGCGAGACATTACGGTGACTGTGTGCGCTTCCTTCCTCCACTGGAATGAGTGAAACTGAGCCAAGGTTGTTTCATTTGACCACATGGCTCTGCCTGAGGCCTGGTGTTCAATCACCAGACCCTCCACGCAACTATATGGATCTCCTGCTAGGACAGGCTGCTAAAAGTGACAAACAACATTAAAGCTCAAACTTTTTATATCACATTTATTTTGTTGCTAGAGTAAATCAATCAAGTCAGTCTTTACCAACCTTTATAACAAGTGTGACATTTGTCACACTCCTAACAGGATCCTCTTGTATAACACGCCAGAAGTCTGGCCCCATCTCTGGTGCTGAAACAACACACCATACAGTCATGATTATCTCTAGGACACTACATCTTATGTTCAAAAACGATATTAAAAAAGGTATAGGAATGTAGGCTGGAATATGGTTTTTTTTAATGCTTTGGTTTAAAAGAATTCTCTTATACTCATCAAGACTGCATTTATTTGATCAAAAATACAGAAAAAGGCGATTTGTTATTATCAATGTTTTATTGTATTATCAATGTTAAAAAAAGTTGTGCTACTTAATATTTACTAATATAATAATAGAATTCTTAACAGTTAATAACATAACTGTGCAAGCTGGCGAAAGAAAGAAAGAATGAAGAAAAATGGTCAAAACTTAAACTGAACTGGCTAAACTTCATGCACTAATAAATATTTTAGTCCATCACAAAGTAAATCTATTCATAGGTGCAAATTACTATAAATGTATTGTTTCTGAAAGAAAATACAATAAATATCAACTTTTATGCCGTATTCACTATATTGCCAAACGTATTGGGACACCCCCTTCTAATGAATAGGTTTTGACTACACCCCGTTCTTTATAACAGAAAAAGGCACGTCCAAAACTGTTGCAACAGAGATGGAAATACAATTTAAATACATGAATTATGTTTCCATCTATGTTGCCACAGTTTTGGAAGTGCCTTTTTCTGTTCTAAAGAACGGGCTGTCCCAATACTTTTGTCCATATAGTGTATGTACAAGTCATTGGTGTTTGGTGATGAGTTTTTGGCTCAAGGTCTGCATTCCCTGTTGCCTTATACACAGAGGCATTGTCACGTTAGAATAGAAAAGGGTCCTGTCCAAATTGTTGCTACAAAATTTGAAGCACACAATTCTCTAGAATATCATTATATGCTTAAACATTAAGATTTGTACTTATGGAAATTACTAAAGTAGTCAAACCTGTTCATTAGAAGGGGGTGTCCCAATACTTTTGGCAATATAGTGTAGTGTATGTTCAAAAATAAAAGTTCAACATTATTAAATAAATATTAATATAAACAAACATAATAAACACTTTTTTATAAATGTCAATTAAAACGTAAGCATTTTTTTATTCAGTAAGCAAATTTGGTCTTTTGGTTGTTTGTTTTTTAACCATTTTCCTTTATTTAGATCAAGCCATAGACTTGAACTTGGATCAAACAAATCGCCGTTGCACCATATGGAACGCTGTCTACAAGGCTATGACTTCAACATTTTTGTTTTTCTAGAAAGCTCACCATATAATGGAATAGATCTTCCTTATCTGTTATTTGCGACTTCTGACTACAAACTTCCAATTAAGTCTTCTCTCAGCTAAGAAACAAGGTGTGGCAAATTCCTACAACTCCTTGTAATGCTGGCGGCAATCTGCTGGCAACAGTTACTTTAAAAGCATGAGCTCTGGCACCTGCAGACATCTCTGCACTAATGTAAAGATATTAGAAAGGTGCCGTAAAGAGCTGACAAATGGTACAAGCACATACTGATCTTCAGCCCAGCAGTTACATTCCAGTTCGCATTCCTACAGTGATACACAAATCATGGTGGGTGATATGTGGTGCAATTTCCATTAATCCTAATAGACTTTCTACCGTAATTTTGTTCAATTCAAAACATTCCCACTATAGTGACAAAGTCAATTAATAGACGCAGAATCATTTAAATGATTACAATCACACTGACAAATTAAACTTTGCAGCTCCGGAAGCTACATATGAACTAATTTAGTCACTGAGTAACTCATCTTTAGGATGTCTGTATCTTTAATATAATTAAATGTAAGAAATTAAGACTTTTTAGGGCAAGTTTTAAAAAGAATTTAAGATTTTCTTTTTATTATTTGAAATTGTCATCATCCTTGTAAACATTACTTTATGTCTACTTCATTCCTATTAAGTTCTCACAAATTATAAAGTTACTCATCATGACTCACAGACATACAGACAGATATTATGAAGCAGGTGTGTGTTCAGAATAAGTATGCAGGCTCACATGGGCTTTCAAGGCCAAGATGAAAGAATGGTTTCTTTTGTCTAATCTTATTAATTGTTTTTATCTTTTTAAATCAGCTGGCAAAGATTTTTTTCACCTGCATATTCTTTTCACCAGTTCCAGTTTGGTCTGTCTTCATTGATTTAGATTTTACTTTATGTTGTCCGGTTTAATCACAAACACTTAATAGCATTTTGCCTCAACTTTTTATTGTCCTTAAATGTCAATGATATATGATGAATTTCCATGTTTCACAGGAAGACGTCATTACTCAGAACCTTACAGACACCCCAAAGCTATTTAACATTAAATCTGTTGAAATGTTTTCATGGGCGGGATGATTTCAACAAAAACCCACCAAAGACTTTCAGTTTTGTTTTTCTTGTGACCTAGACATAACAAAAGTTGTTTTCTCGAGATGTTGACTTAATTTTCTTGTCATGGCCACACAACAGAAGTCGTTTTCTTGAGATCTTCATTTAATATATTATTTATCCACCTTTTTTCTGAGTAACCAATGAGCGCCGTCATGATGGATTCGTCTATAAATCCATGTTAAAACGTGGTAAAATGATGGCGCCACGTGCTTTTTAAAACCATTTTCATGATTTTAACGTTATATTATCTGCTCGGAAAATACGTTCATTTGACTATGAAAAGTAAAGCAGCGTTCCAGTATGAGTCAGGTGAGACTTTTCCTGAACATGGGTGAGACTGTGTTCAGGAAAAAGGTGGATAAAAGTTATTTCAGATTAGTTATTTCAATATACCTTAACTTAAATTTTTTTTTTTCTTTGTTTTTATTAAACTGCAGGTAACAATAGCTACTTCTTAACCAAGGACTCAAGCTGAAAAAGCTCAGACATTTGAGAAAGACTTATAGTTGCTCTGAACATGTTTTCAATTTCATATAACCAAAAAAAAAAAGATGCAAAAAAATGCATACCTCTTAGAGCTTCTAGATTATATAGGCTAAGTAATATTAGAAAGACTATATTGATAACATTACCTTTCCTGTTGTAAACAACTGAAGTGTAACTCATGCTCCAGTCACTCCAGAATCCAGAGCCATTAAGTCTTCTACAACGGACTTCTACTTTAAACTGAACACAGGACTCTTCAAGCTGAATCTCTGTCTGTGGTTCCAGAAGAGGACCGATTACCTGTAAGGGACATAACAATCATCTGTAAATGCCACAGAAAATTGCAGACCTCATACCTGAGTACAGAGTGTAACCATGTTCCTTTGAAATCTAAAAGGGGTAAATTGAAAATGAAGTGCTATGAAGTTTAGTGGGAACGGATTTCAATTTAGGATCAATTTAGCTTGTCATTTCAATTCCAATTCTCAATTACACAGATAAACAGATCAGACCACAGCAGTTCATTGCCTGCACTCTGTGATTAAACACTATGCATGAAGCATTTACTCAAATATATTTTATTCAGCTTTCTGGTTCATTGTCCACCTGAGACCCCAGATTCCAGAAACTTCTTCCTACCTTCCATTGTGTATTTGCCATCCCACGCAAAGCCACAAAGCGCAGCTCATACTGCATGTCGTATACTGGCAAATGGGGGCGTCTCCAGCTTACACTCAAAGTTTTATTTGGCAAAGTGGTTGCTTCCAGGACTGAGGGAGGAGATGGTTTCACTGAAAAACACAGGAGAAACTCTTATTCAAAAGAACATTGTTTTTTTTTTTTTACCTTCAAAACATTTCACAATGATCAATATGCTCTAACATTCAAAAGATTTTTTGAAAGAAATGAATACAGCAAGGACATTCAGCAAGGACACATTAAATTGATCTAAATTTTAAGCAAATAAATGCTGTTCTTTACAACTTTCTATTCATGAAAGAATCCTGAATATATATATATATATATATATATATATATATATCCCAGATTCCTCAAAAACAATATGCAGACCAGCTGTCTTTAACTCTGAAAATATAGTAATAAGAAACGCTACTTGAGCACCAACTCAACATATTAGAATGATTTCAGAAGGATCGCGTGACACTGAAGACTGAAAAAATGAAATATTAAAATAAAAAAGTTCCATTGTAATAATACTTTACAATATTACTGTTTTACTATATTTTTGTTTAAATAAATGCAGCCTGGATAAGCATAAGAGACTTTCAAAAATATTCAAAAAAATCTTACAAATTCCAAACTTTTTAATAGTAGTGTATGTTTATAGATATATTTCATTATATTTACTTATTTATACTGTCCCTTCCAAATGGAATGCTGCTGGAAAACTTTGGAACTCACCATAGTCAATGGGTGCAACATAGACAGGAAATGATCTCACTTTGCCACGTCCTCCTTCCACTTCCAACCAGATTTTGTAGCAGGAGAACAAGCTAAGGTTTCTTAAAGTGCACTCTCTGTGGTCTCCTGCTCCAGATGGACACTCCATGTTTTCTTCAGCTTCTTCGCTGCTCTCCATCTCTGATATGGTCTCACACATTGATGTATATTGTCTAGAACAAAAAATAAGATCTTTACCATCTTTGCAATAAACAAACTGGCTGGAATAGAAACGGATGAACTATGATTGTGTTCATACCTGTAAAGGAGTCTGACTTGTGCCCAAGCGCTCTTATTCCACTCACAGCTCATAGCGTCCACCTCTGAATTCTTGCTCTGGCAAGTAATATCTGCATTAAACATCCCTGAAAAAAAAAAAATTTTAATATATTTTTTAAAAAAGCAACATTTTATTAAATGTCTGGTTAGAGATGTCTTCCATAATTTATAGCTTACCTTCGGTGTATATTTTGGCATAGGCGATGATGCACTTGAACCTTTCTCCCCATTGGTGGCAGCACATCAGAGTATCAAACCCTGGTTCATCTACGGTCACAGTGACTGCGCTAACCTGCTCGTTGATTACCCTGTACTGGCTTTCTGGAATCTTCACCTGCCCGTTAAGCATCCACACAGCTTTGCTCGCGCTCCAGCTGCGGTTGTGGAAGACAGCATAAACCGTTACCTCTGACCCTGGTGTCGTGAAGATTTCAGCAGGGATGTAACTGACTGTGAGGAGCAGAGAAAGAAAGAGAAAAATTTAAAGCAGGCATATTTTGTGCAGTAAACATACAAATAAATAAACCAGACTTAAAGGGATAGTTCACCCAAAAATTAAAATTCTGTCATTAATTACTCACCTTCATGTCGTTCCAAACCTGTATAGATATTTTTGATGAAATCCAAGAGCTTTCTGACTCTCCATAGACAGCAACGCAACTACCATTTTCAAGGCTCAGAAAGGTAGTAAGGACATTGTTAAAATAATCCAGGTTCAACCGTCATTTTATGAAGCTACAAGAATACTTTTTGTGCATAAAGAAAACAAAAATAACATTATTCAACTTTATAAGGATGAGAAGAAATTGTGGAATAAAATTATTTTTATTCTCTTTGCACACAAAAAGTATTCCAATAGCCTCATAAAATCACGGTTGAACCACTGATGTCACATGGATTATTTTAACTATGTCCTTACTACCTTTCTGGGCCTTGAACATGTCAATTCCATTGCTGTCTATGCAGGCTCAGAAAGCTCTCGGATTTCATCAAAAATATCTTAATTTGTGTTCCAAAGATGAACGAAGGTCTTACGTGTTTGGAACGACATGAAGGTGAGTAATTAAATGACAATTTTCATTTTTGGGTGAACTATCCCTTTAAGAATAGCATGCGGCATATCAGAAAATTGGCAAATTTCTTGACAACATGTCTAGTTCAATTTTTATCCCAAAACAAAAAGACCAAAACTTAAGAAATTATAATATGCATCAAGAAAATCAAGCCTATTTTTGTACCATTAAGATTTATACCATTTATACAAGATTTATTTGCATAAAAACTAAGCATATTTCTCCCAAAATGATAAATATCATAATACAGCTGAACTTTTTACTTAATTTACATTTTTCATTCTTAATCTTTCGTTTTCATCATTACTCTTAATTATGATTTTCATTAGTTTTTTAACACTGTAATATAGTATTTTTTTTACTGTATTGTACTGAAATTACTGCCGTAAAATGATTGCAACATACATTATAGGCACAACAAATACTACTAATATATAACTTTAAATCTGAAATTTAGTAATAATAATTTACACATATAAATACTGGATTGCAGTAACAACACTTATGCTTAATTGAAGAAAATAATATTACAATGCAAAAAAATGATTTTTGTTTGATTTTAGGATGAAATATGACCTAGACATGTTTCTGACAGGTGTTGAGATTCCCCCATGTATTGATTTTTATTTTCCCTTATTCCCATCTTGTCCCTTGCAGCAAAAAGAAAGTGGGTTTATTTTAATGCTAGTGAACAACCTGAAGCTTAGTTGCTATGGTGACTTGTGCAGCAAGGATTCTGAAAATATAGAACCCAACTGGCATATCAGAAAAACAATGCATGATCTGCCTTGAAAAAGCTTACAAACACATACAAAATGATGGATGCTATGAAAGTAATGCATCAAAGTAGGAAAACAGAGACAGAATCAAGTCTCATGTGATGTTAAATCAAGCTGAAACAGTTGAAACATTAACTAATATGCAGACAGCCCAAAGTGCAGCTAAGTGCAGCATTAGTTGGCAGCAGTATTTCAGACTGACTACTGCATTCAACTAATATATTTTTTCAAACTTATCTGTATATTACTCATGGGCACTGCTGTGGTTTGGGCATTTAAAAGCAAGTGAAAAAACAATTAAAAAAACCTAACTAAATAAAAACCCACCTGATTAGTATCAGTATTCAGCCAAGATAACAAATAAAGCTCTATTCTACCACAGGACAGTGTTTATATGACACTGCTTATCTCAAGTAAGAATTTTCCTAGAAGTTGCTTCATGCTTCTAAAAAAATGCTCATTTCATAGTACTGAGTCATTTTAAGGTGCATGCGTGGACATTAGCTGTGTGTGCGCTACAAGTGTGTGTAAGCCATCTAACAAATTTACAAAATCCCTCAGAAGTTCAGATGAATCTAAACATAATTTTATGTTCCCTAAAACTTGAGTATGAATCAGTATCGATCATTTTAGCCATATAACCCATATATAACCACTAAAGATAGATACAGTACTCACATTCCACTTCAACAAATTTAAGGATCTTTTATTGGCCTGAGACTGAACATGATGCCAAGCAGAAGACTTTTAATATGCAAACTGGGTTTGAATTATGAAGGCTTTTATAAAAAAAAAAAAAGAAAAAACTATTTACAAGGAGGAATCTAAACCTTACTAATGAACCTAACAATGACAAGGTAAAAGAACTCAAGGACAGTACAAACATACTCTTGCCTCATAAACATTTACAACTCATTACTCTACTGTCATCTAAGAATGAATCTAAATATTTTGTTGTATTTTTAAATTGATCATTTGGGACAATAAAAAATTGGTTATTACATGTAAATGTATGCGCAACCCCTCTTGTACAGTGTATATCTAGTTTAAGTGTTTTAACACCATATACCTTGCAAATGCAATGTCTGACCTCGGTTTGCAAGCAAATGGCATATTAATGCTTTCGCAAAACATGAGAAAACGGACTGTTTTGCATCGTAATTAATTCTGAAAATGAATAGTGAATTGGATGCATCTTTTAGAGGACAAATCAAAGAGATATTGCGAGTGCACAGCTACAAGCCAAAGCGCTATACAGATGCAAAGTAGCAGAGAGTATATACAGTATGAACGTAAAACGTCAAACTCTTAAAGTGGAGGCGTATTCAAGACAATGGATCTCTCTGAAAGATAAATATAACTGGAACAGCAAAAGCACTCATTTGCATGAAGTTTGATGTACACTAAAAAGCCGCTTTTAGACTGAATGATGTGAGGTTAAATGTGTCCACCTGTCCACTCTGTTGTTGAGAACAGAAGGCTGTAAGTCATGGGAACATGAGCATACCAGGCAGCAACATTTTGAGTACCCTTTCATAAATGTCAGTATTTGCATATATTTACTTATTCACTATACCTGATAAGTCATTAAATGGGAGGAGGTCTTTGATTCTGAAACTAAATTAATTCATTACCTAAACATACACGCATACAACATGAATGGAATTAGCACGTAAAATCATGTGTATTACAGACCCTTACCATCCAGTGTGAAATAGAAAGGTTGGCTCCATTCACTCCAGTAGTTGAAGTGGCTTTGGCAGCGCACTTGGACCGCGTATCTGATCCCAGAACTGAGCTCGTTCAGAGGCACCCAGGAACGACCTTTGACCGTCACCACCTAAAAGAGCCATAGTTTAAACAGATTCATTTACACTGTGTAGGTTAAACAAATAACTATAACTAACAGAAGTGGTGAGTAATAGTCAAAATATTTTACGCAAAGGTCAATTATAAAACCCTTTCACATTTTCTTTAACAACTACGTGAGAAAATCTGCAGAAACTTGCTCACTTAAATATGTTAAGATTAATTTCATTGAGATTTAACTGTCATTAAAACAGTATTCATATTAGTTGACATTTTTTGTACTTTTGGATATATGATGAAACATCAACATACTGACTCTACATAATGATATTTTACATTTCTGTAAACCCTTTTAGTTTGAGATGTACAGTCAATAAAAATCCCCTGGAGAATGGTTGGAACCAAAAAAAGTGTTCATATGTAAAAGGGTTTACATTTTAGATGCTGTCAATATGTTGAAATTGTATATTTCAGATTCCATCCGAATATACAAAAATGTATGTGAGCTAAAATCACACTTTATATTCAAATAAAAAGCAATGAGATCATTGGATAAAGATAGCTCTTTTTGGCAGGTGAAAGGTACATTTAATTCCCTTTAATCATCAACCATGCAAGAACTTATGCATGTACAGAATTGTGCGTAATGCAGGAGTTCTGATTCTGTGGAAATCTGCTAGGATTTCTGTGGAATTCTCTGGGGGCCTGTAACAGTTCTCACAAATATTACTTTGTAATTTTATTATAACACATTCAACACACCAACAAATGAGTTCAATTACCTCCCACTGCTGAAGAGAGGAATTGGATGAGTAACGGATCTCATAGTTTATGGCATCACTGTCAGGTTGTGTGTCACTCCATCTGAATATTACTTCGCCTTCAGTTGTCACACTGTAATGCAGACTGACAGGTGGATCTGGTCTTCCTACGAAAGGAAGATATGTACAAAATACACCATGTACTTTGCTGATCACAGAGAAGTTCTTGAAACTCAAAAAACTAGCAAAGCCTGTAAGGCCAACAACAGCTCTATGTCTAGACATCCCAAAGGTAGGACAGTTTCATAATGATAAGTCATCTCATATTTTTTTTAATTATCTTGAGATATGAGATGTTGTTTTTGCCATTTTGCCATTCATGAGAAAGTCTTCAACGGCTGCTATCAGAGGGTGGGGAATCCACACACTGCATTTCATAAAAAAGTGGTGGTGGGTGTGAATATGGCAAAAATCACCAGTTTACCATCTTCACATCAAATAGGTTCACAGGGGAATCCCCATTCTTGAAAACTGGCAAACCATCTTTAGCATGTGGAAAACCAAGCCAAATGCCTCCAATTAAAACTCATTTATTCTACAAAGGCTAGGCCGATGGTGAACCATTAAGTGAAACTGAGAAAATATGTGAGCAAAATTGAGAACTCCATTTCCAGGTTGTCCATTCATGGTTGTCTTGTGCCTTTTGATGGTATTTTGAAATAAAAAAAATAAAAAAAACATAAGTATATATATAAGTATATATATATAACAAGATGGCCTCAGCAGCCACTGCTTTGTAAAAAAAGGCAAAGCAATTTGCTTTAATAATAGCAACGCCATTAATACTAATCAGTTGAGGCAGTCTTTATTAACAGACTAACATAATCTTTTAAAACTCCTACCTCAATGACACTAACACATTCTAAAATGAATGGCTCCCTGCTGTTGCAATTAATACAACTAGGCTTACACTGATTGGACTTTTTATTCATTTACTGTCATTTAGTTTCTTCTTTTCCAACAAGCGCTCAATGTACTTCAAAGAAAAGAAGGAAGTGAAAATGTCTAAACAATTTGTTGACTCAAAATCAAATTTTGAGTGATTTTGATTCCTTAAACCTAAAGGAATCATTCACCTACAAAACAATAAATCTGATATCATTTACTGATCTTTATGTCATTCCAATGCTCCATGGAATACAAAAGGTGTTATATCCAGAATATCCAGACTGCTCTTATCCATGCAATGAAAGTAAATGGTGACCATGTTTGTTTCAGTGAAAAAAAAGTCTTTCAGTCTTTTTTCTTGCAAAAAAAAAAAAAAAGAGAAAGGTTTGTAAGTCCTCAGAAGACTTGTAATATAGTGAAAGAGTCACATTAAGTACTTTTATGATGTTTTTATAGTGCTTTTTTTGTCCTTTCTGGAATTTGACAGCTACTGGTTTGGATATTTCACTAAAGCTTGGAACGACATGAAGGCAAGTAAATGATGACAAAGTCTTAATTTATTTGCTGAATATCCCTTTAATCTCAGTAATCTTACTAAAATGTTACACAATCTTGCTTTGTTAAACAATTTTGTTGTACCTGTACTTAAGCTTGACTTAAGGTTTGGACCTGGTAAGTCATTTAACCATGCCATTGTGAAATTCCATTTCAATCCAGTGCCTGGAAAAACACTTGAGAGACAGATGTGTATTCTTTAGCCTCCAGTCCCAAAGAACAAACACATCCTAATAATACATCTGTTGCCCTGGCATCAGTCTCCATGGGCTACAGACATATATTTACAGGTGACTTTAAAGGTGAATTTTAGTTCATAATATATTTTCACAACTTTTTCTTAACAAAAAATAACTTTGTTATAAAATAACATGCTACAAGCTGTATGATCAGTCATTCGTCACTTACGCAAATGTATTACTGTAATATTTTACGTTGGTTAGTAAATGAAGAAAACTCACAAAATTTTTGCCAATTTCTACTTGAGTTATCAAACCAAATAAACAACAGTTTAAATCAATCATGAATAAAAAATGTACCAGTTTTCCCTGAGATATGTTTGTGTTATGAGACCATGTTTAAGACCTATACGTAAAAAAAAAAAAAAAGAGGAAATAACTAAATCTGCAGTACATTTTCGCCAAAAGGAAACTCAGCACTTCTAGTAACTTTACAGCCCTCAAAGTAAACATGGACAGGAATGAAGGAAATGAAATAGCTGGTTGCACTTTGATAACATAAGACTAACAAAATCAGCATTATTCACAGAACTGTCCTGGAACTTGCTTACCATTCAGTCCGTCAAAGCTAAGCAATCAGATTCCAGTTTTTACTTAATGATTTCACAATGACAGAGCGATAGAATGATGGAACAACAGATAGACTGACAGAATGATTAGAATGATAGATATAACAATTAAACAACAGAATGATAGAACAATAGACAGAATTATAGATCAGTAGATCTACATACTGCAGACAGAACGATAGAACGATAGATAGATAGAACAATAGATAGAACGATAGATCGATAGATAGATAGATAGACAAGAGATAAAGCTGTAAATAAAACTGTAAATCATAATGCAGTCCTTACGCAGATGATGTGTGCTGACTTGCATCTTGGGTGACAGCGCAGTACTCTCATTTGAAGATATACTGATGGTCAATGAGACAGTTGCATCATTGCCATGAAGAGAAATGGAGCACATGGCAGTATCTTTCCCTGCACACTGAGCAGCATGGTTTGCTTCATCTGAATGTATATTCATCTGTACACTACAATGAACAAAAAAAAACAAAAGTTAATATAAAAAAATAAATAAATAATAATATCCATAACATTAGATTAAGCCTCCAAGGAATTCATGCAAACAAAACATTTATCATTTGGTGTCCTAAGTTTGGAATCAACACAGGCTAACTATCATCATAGGGGAAATAATCACAAAGTTAGAATCTATATATACACTGGGGGAAAAAAGAAAATAATATTAATTAAATAATAAAGATAATTTAAAAGTTGACCATTAATAATATTGTATAGAGTCTAGATGTATTACATCACCTGCTTAATCCCCCCCACATACACCCTTAATTTGTCCTGAATCCAATTTAAGCACAAATAAGCGCAGCAGCCAATCAGTAGTCTGTGGAGAGCAGAATGAAAACAGAGGACTCACACTAATTGAGGTCTAATGGTGAGCAGACTTGCAGCGGCTACTGCTGTGTGGCTCTTTGCATTACAAATCAAATTAGTCCGTTCACCTTCAAGCCAGCACAGGATGTCCAAGCAGTTTCCTGAAAAGAGTTTGCATTCCCTTGTTAGCTTCTTTCATCACAGCCTATCGCGATTAGAAGCCTCTAGAAATAACATCTGCAAATTATTGCTGTCAGAACACAACCTCATTAAATGGTGTGTAAATAACATGAAAGATACAAACATGATGCTTTGAATCAACATAAAACATCAATTATTCATAGTCTAGTTGAAATTCTGTCAGGATTGTTTTTAAGTTTTAGACTTGCACTATTGCAGGAGACCAAAAAAAGTAGATGGGGAATGTTTTTTCTTTAAGTTTTATGAATGCTTAATAATGTTAGGGAAAAAAAAATAAACATCCACCTCTGAGTATTTGTATTGATTCCTTTTGTTTTTGAAGAGCCACTTCACACTTTAATAGAATTGCAAACCTTAACTTGTTTTGCATTTAAATACAATAAATTTATTTGTAGACTTTAATTATTTTCCTGAGGGCTACCGCAGAGAAGAGAAAGTAATGAGAATTGATTAGCATGTGTAATGGCACCCATCTACTTGTCTGGAGAGGTCAATCAATAACCTAATAAGTCATCTGATGCAAATATAAGCAAAACTGCTTTTTTGAGACCCTAAACTCATAAATTGCCTTTCATTTATTTTGGACACTACTGTTCAAAAGTTGTTTTTTAATGTTTTTGAAAGAAGTCTCTAATGCTCACCGAGGCTGCATTTATTTGATCACAAATACAGTATAAACAGTAATACTGTGAATATTACCATTTTAAATATTATTTTAAAAATATTTTAAAATGTAATTTATTATGTAATTTATAATGTGATGCAAAGCTGAATTTTCAGCTTCATTACTCCAGTCTTCAGTGTCACTTGATCCTTCAAAAAAATCATTCTAATAAGCTGATTTGGTTTATATATTATCAGCTTAGTTAGAAAATCAACAACACTGTGACTAACAACAATGTTTTTGACAAATATTACTACTTCAGCATTTTACAAACATGAACAAAAAAAACAAAAAAAAAAACAGTATTTTATATGACCTTTCTTCACTCCGAAAGTATAATTCCAAAAGCAATGATTGTAATATCACACAGATCGAATTTACCAGAAAGGGTGGGTGATTTACTTGATAATTCTGGTTTTGTAGCATTTAGTAGCTGACACTGTCCTACAGGTGGGTGTTCTGAAAGACCCCCGTCAAGTGTCTGAGCAAAGGGCAGCTCACAACATAACAGAGCCTTCCACTTTAGGTCTTCATAAACACCTCCTCTGCCATCAGAAGGACTTAAAGCAGCAAGACCTGGAACACAAGGATCTCAATGTGAGTGACACTGATTTACAATACTATTCAAATTTAACAAACAGTGGGGGAAAAAAATCTCAGACAACACACTGACCTTATGTATAAAAGAAAAATCTACTGACAGATTCAATTCCAAGAAGTGCTCAGAACTGAACTTTTATCTGAAAGCTACTCAAGGATGACACAACTATTTTGGACTGCAAAATAATCAAGCCATTATATATTTCCAAAGAAAGATTTAGTACTTTTGAGTTAAAAAAGTATGTACTTACTCAAGAAAATCTTATATTTCAATTTCTTTTTAAATAAAGAACACAATTAATTTATTAAATGTGGTGTGTTTGTTAACTTTCAGCACCACATTGAATTGCAGAAATAATGACTGTTTTCAAACAAGTTTCCCAAACACTCCCCTATCTTCTATTGGTCGGTAAGACAGATGACCCCGCCCCAAAATAAATGCCAATGTTGCATTACTGTGTCGGGCTGGTCAGGATGATCAAACAAAGCAACAGTGACAAGTATTTACATTTTATGTCAAATGGCATATTCACAGTTGTCTGTGCATATTATGCTAGGATAAATATTTTGACATCAAAATGTCCCTAGTAAAAAAGTAATATATTTAAAATTCATTTATTTCATACTAAGTATAGTGCAAATCTATTGACATATTTACTGACATATCGCTTGAGACTTACTGATATAAAATTATAATTAAACTTTATTTGGAGTACTACTTGTGCACAATGCACATTTCTTAATGTTAAGTCTAAAATTTGTTTTAATGTCACTATTGACGAGGATTGTGTGATCTTTGAATAATATCTGTCTTTTAATGAAAGATATTTAAAGTGTACCTAAAGAATACTTGCAATAGTTCCACTTTAGCACAATCAAATATTCTTCAGTATATATTTAGTTGGACTTGCACTACTTCTGTAAAAGTGCATTAAGTACAAAATTTGTTGTTCCAATTTTGAAGACTTTAATTATACTAGTTTAGTATACTAAAAGTATTTTTTTTTGCAGGGTATTTTTTAAATACATAAATATGTAAATATATTTGTAGTATACTTAGTATGAAATAAATGTATTTCAGATACATTCTAGTATATTTATTTTTCGCTAGGGGTATGCATTTCTGGCTGATAAATGGCTGATATTATAATTTTCCTAAATAAATTAACTAAAAATAAAAACTAAAATAACTCAAATCAAAGTAAATTTAGGCATCACAACAATATGAAAAATAGATATTAATTTTGAGATTTTAATTTTAATTTTTTTTTAATTATTGTTTTTAAAGAGTAACCAAGTTATTGTGTTAAAGCGTTAGATGACGGAAAATGTAATCTAAATGTAAATAGGTGAAATGCATATTCACAGTTAATTGTGTTATATAAACACTGATCAATACTGATAAATGTTAAAAAAAATTCCCAATATCATCCGATAATCAATATGGCGCTGATATATTGTCCATCCCTATCCATTTAAACAATTACAATAATATTTATTTTAATTTAACATTATCCAAAGTGACAACACATATCACCTTCAGTTACCAACTGCACTACTGTTACGTTGAAGGCCTATGGCCCTTTCTCATCTGTCTATATGTGAGGCCCCTAGGCGACCATTAAAGGTTTATAGTCTGATTCATGATGTGGGTGTAATCACCTCCCTCCAACACCCCTTAGTTTCAATCTACCTCTCTCTCTCTCTCTCTCTCTCTCTCTCTCACACTACCTCTCTGTCTTCTTCTATCTCTCTGTCCATTCATCAGCCTCCTGCACTCTGTGCATTCAACCATAACCCACACTAATGCATCTCTGAGGTGGGCAGAGGGACTGCTGACAGCTGGTGGGTGTCCAGCATGCTATGTAGGTCTTTGCTTTGACAGCAAATAGGAAATGGAAAACAATGAAAAGACGCTAGCTACAGAATTTGAATGAAAACAGGAAGTGTAATTTTAGCTTAATGCATCCACGACTCACCTTGTGAAATGGTAATGAAATTCACAAGAAGAGCAAACATGATAAACAGAGACCTGCGGGAAAGAGAGGACATCTGTAAAATGGTTCAGTATGGATATGACTCACTATCTTCTTCCACAATGGAATAGGCAAATCTTCAAGCTCAAACAGCGTGACTGCGTTTAGTTTACTCATTATATGACAGAGTCCCATTCCAGTGCTGCCTGAGTCAAAAGCACTTCTGTTGTTATTGATTTTTACATTTTCTAATTAAAATCTGAATGGTGTTGATAAAATCGTCAGCGTCACGCTGCCAGCTTGTTGCTATGCAGTGTTATTTTAGAATTATTTACATACTATTACTTTTATTCATATTTTTTTGGTTTTCAGTTTAATTTTTGTTTGCGCTTTTGTCATTTTATGTGCTTTTGTCATTTTTTGTCTTTTTTTTTATATGTCTATTTACTCTACCAAAAAGTTTCTGGTCCCCATTGACTTCCATAGTTTTTTTTTTTTCCCACACTCCACTGGGGACCAACAACTGTTTGGTTACCCACATTCTTTAAAACAGCATCTTTTATGTTAAACAGAAGAAAGAAAGTCATACAGGTTTAGAACAACTTGAGGGTGAGTAAATGATTTTTGAGTAAACTACCCCTATAAATGTGGTTCACAAGTTCGCCTGCCCATCCAGTCCTGATCAAACTTCATTTGAGGACAAAGTTAAATTAACACACAAAATGAAATATCCAATATCATCTCTAATGCTGATGAATGATACCGATATATGTATGGCACATCCCAAAGTCTATTTTGAGTAAAAAAAAAAAAAAAAAGATTGCTTAAAACCAAACAGCATGCCTCTACCCATCAAGCTACATCATTTGGAAACATTAAAAAAAGAAATTAGAAGAATGTGTCATCAAACTCTATGTCTTAAAGAACATTTGTCTTTCATAACATCAAGATTTCAAGAAATTGGCAACATTGTACAATACTGTGCAATGTGGGTGCAATATTACTTGGCTAGTTGTACATATTCCACAACAAAACAGCCAAATTACTCATAGAAATACAAATTCCCTCTCAACAGCAATTCAATAATCACTTTGAAATGAGTAATCAATGATATAAAGCAACATTCAATTAGAGTCTAATTAGAGATACTTACATCATTTCATATGATTGTGAGCATCATTTCTCTTCTTGATGGAGCGATGGAGTCTGCAATAAGAGAGGAACGGCCTCTGTGTGAGAAAATAGACAAATTTGATTTAAACTAAAACAGTGAAGAAGAAGAATGTGGGAACAGATTTACTCTCTTAAGGGACGCAGAAGTCATTCCTGAGTCACTTAATGGAAAACAAAGCAGGCAAAGGTTTTCTGGCACGCATTAAACGTATCAGGCAGTAATATGACACCGGCTTCAAGTGAATTACTCTGCTCTGACTATATTTGCTTTTGATTCCCTGGATTACTCTCTCTGACGAGACAAATCACATTTCTTGTACAAGGCAATAACAAGCATGACTGCTTCCCTCTTGCTTTCTGTATCCTCAGTTCCTGGATGTACTGAAATGCTAAGTTAAATTAACAAAGCGCAACACTGTTTTGATTGTGTGCCTGCGCAAACACGTTAATGACAGCAACACCCATGTTTAGCATTTCCTGGCATTTTATTCAGAGCAATATTGTGAAATCTAAAACCTGTTTTGCCACAATGCTGCAATGATGAGTCAGAATACAAGTGACCTAATGAACTAAGTAAATGCATACAAAAAAATAAAAACCAATGCTTCATAATCTGCAAATAAAACACTACAGACCCCATAATGCAATGCTTTCCACATCATCTGTTAGAGCCACCTGGAGCTGCTGCTGAACCAAAAATGATATAAGATAATCTGACATAAAAACAGGTCGGACATGAATTTGCAGGGAGACAAAGCAAGTGGCCATTCACTTCAGTAAAGCCTTTTTCCAGGAAGGCTCTTGTGAACATCTCATATATTCATGTAAGGTCCCCTATCAAATATCAAAACAACTTTCATGATGTTCAATTTTGTGTCAACAACATAAAACCAAATGCTCACCAAAATGAATATTAACTCGGGCAGACTACTAGAAAATCTCAAAACTGATACATTCAATGTGTTGCTTGCTTTGACTACTGCAATGAGAAGGAAAAAAACTGTAATATTGTGAAGCCACTCAAAGGAAAACAGAGTCCAGATGTTCTGGGATATGTCTTATGTTTAACCAACGTGTGAATTAAATGGTGCAGAACTGGGAAATGTTAAAAAAATAAAAAATTTAAAAAACGAACAATGAATGTTAACCCCTAAATGACCAATTTCAAGTGACACAATAGTAGGGATGGGTATCATTTACATTTTATCGATACCGATACCGATACTGCAATAACATTGAAGTATACGGAGATAAAACAAGGCAAGTATTGATAACAGTATCGTTTGT
The DNA here is from genome assembly GCA_021397915.2 of Tor tambroides. Taxonomy (NCBI): domain Eukaryota; kingdom Metazoa; phylum Chordata; class Actinopteri; order Cypriniformes; family Cyprinidae; genus Tor; species Tor tambroides. Next base: position 33,496 of record JAFVLL020009352.1, on the reverse strand, counting down.
CCTGAAGCTTATCGGTAGTCAGGTATTGACCCAATTACGTACCGGTCCAAAAAAATACCAGTTCTCGGTACCCATCCCAACACAATAGTGATAACTGAAGCCCTTAAAGGGTTTGAACCTACAATCTTTCAGTTACAAGCCCAGATTTTAACCATTTTTAGTTACAATGATTTCTAATTAGAGGATTACAAACTGCTTGATGTATCAGAGTTAATAAGCAACTGGAATCCTACATTCCTCTTATTTACTACATTACATGCGACGCCACGTCTGACGTATATCCTCTAATTGATTCGGTTCCTTTCAAAAACTGGTTCAATACATCTGGACTCTGTTTTCCATTGAGTGGCTTCACTATATCACTGTTTCCCTCCTCACTGCAATAGTCAAAGCAAGCAACACACTGAGTGCATCAACTTTGAGATGTTAGTATTCTGTTAATATTCATTTTGGCAGTGTTGACACAAAACTGAAGCATTATGAATAGTATAACCAAATAAAAAAATGCATTTCCACTAAGATCTGTGGTGTGCAAGCTTCTGGTATAGTATTCACATATAACAAGCTATGGTAGTAACTCTATCTATCATATTTCTAATCACTAATTACATTATATTATAATACAGTATATTATATACATTACTAACTAGCAAAAATGACATTTTAGTATATTATATTAAACCATACATTTTAATAATGAGTTCCAGAAGCTTTAAATAGCTTTAGTGTAAAGATGGTTCATACAATATTCCTTTGTACTGTCATGTAACACTTCCTCAAGATTTAATTTTGTGCTTTTCTCACAATTTCCATACACTGTGCTGCACCAGAAGTTCTGTGGCCACTGAGGCAAAATGTGGAAGTGATCGTGCGTAGTCAATCACATAACGCAGATGGCTTTGACAAAACCATATTTCACCATATGTCTGTCTTTGAATGTTTAGAAGTTATAGTAAAAAAATCGACTGGAGAAAATTCATGGGATTTTTACTTCCAGGACCTGTTGCACTCTATTTAGAGATGGTCATAATTGCATCATCATGTAGTTGCTGACATCCCAGAGTGACAATAAACACTCAAATGAAAAATTCAAATGTATGTTACTGTTTATGGATTGTGTCCACTACATTTTATTAATAAGGATGTTTATTGCAATTTCTTGTAGACTACCATTTCAGGGGGTTTTTTTTCAGCTGTATGATATTAAATACATTTAGAGCCTAATTATAATTAATTATAATTTAATCTGCATAATGTGCAGAAAATAATGTATTTGCATTAAACAATAACATTAATTGTTGTCTCTTATAGGTTGATAAAACTGGCATACAATGAGGCTATAAGCATTTCCATTATATTTATTTGTAACGTCAACTGTTCCGCTTGTAACTTTTTTCCGCCATCAGTTAAATCCTCAGTTCACTCCACATGACTATCAGCTCATTCAGCTCTTCTGTTCATTGTGATCGGACAAGTCTGAAAGAGATGATTCAAAGAGTCAGTTCAGTGAGTAGTTAACTCGCGAACTGCTCGGACAGATAGGTAAACCGATTCAAAAGATTCACTAAAAGTTTCAACTCAAAAGAATGAAACGTTCACGAATTGGACATCGCTATAATGGCCACGGAAACACTGACATTGCTCCGGACACAAAGGAGGAAACCCCAAGATAATGAATTATACTGTCACTAATATTCAGCTGAGTAACTAAGCAAATCCACAACATGAATCGTGTCTGTGTATATAGAAACATTAGACTAGACATAAGACTGCTTTGGATAAGCACGCACAAAACAGGTCACTAAATTACAAAAAGGTGAGCAAAGAAATAGGAAACCAATAAAAAGGTCTTCGTGGTTTATGGTTAAAAGATCTCAAGCGCTATTAAATGGCTTGCTAAAAGTCGAGGACGGTTTTCGCCGCTATTACTGCTGCCTGAGATCATCCGCTTAATAAACTCACAGTGTGAAATATGTGCAGAAGGTCTCACCTGAGGTGATCGCACACTGGCTGTCCGTGGATTTGATCCAGCTATACTGGCAAAGTCTTACTGTACGTGTCCTACTTCGCTTAAAAATGAGGACAAAGCTCCAGATCCAGAGTTTAGCTGTTCCTCCTGTAATGAAGAATGTTTGTAGACGGTTAAACGGACTCGGAGAGGCGTGTGACTTTCCGAATGTTTCCAGAGCTGGGCATCCTGAACTCGAGCACTGCCGCCACCGCCGCTGCTGTTTCCCGGCGGAGGGAGGGGCACCATCTACGGAGCGTATTGCGTCACACCATAATCATCTTCATTGTTTAATTTTTGGCAAGGAAAAGAAAGTCTGCAGCTTTCGTTTTATTTAACAACGTACACACCTTCCTAGAGGAAATGTCTGAATACTTCTTTATTGCACTCTATTCAAGTGAAATTCACCTTAATATATTCTGGTTATATTTATTTAATTTGTTTGTTTTCAATCGTAAGCGCTTAAGAACAAGCTACATAAGAACAAAAACTAATAATTTTAAGCGATAATTTCTCACAAATATTGATAATGTGGTATTTTTAATGATGATATACTATAGTTATTGTTTCAACAGATCTAAAGAGTATGAGTCATCGGTAATTGAATAAAATGAACGTCTTACTGTATCACTTGCACTGTTGCAGTTTAGCGACATTACGTCATCCGCATGATCTCAACGTGCTGTCATCACCTAAAGTGAGCGCGAGGAGGCTCCCACGTGACGTGCTTCTCTCATCTATGCATGATCTTACATGGCATCAATGTAGTAACCACACACTGAGGTCAAATGAAACTGTTTTCACTGTATAACTAATACTTAATCCATATCTCACTTATGAAAACATATTTATTAATACTTAGACCCTATAGCTTTTCATAACATAAGCAAATATATTTGATTTCATCAATATTTAGGTATGTTATTAAACCTAAATATTATAGCAATATTAAAGCATTTATTTGTCTCTGCCTTGACATCTATTAGACCTTGGATGATGCTGAAGCCATAAGCGATTCGGTTACATAAATTACTCGCAAACATTTGAGTCACATGTGCGAATGCAGATACAAACACTAAAGAAGTTAACAATGATGCTCAGAGGCTCAAATGTTTATCAATCTTTATCTGCCTTTTACAGGCCCATATACACGTAATGCTGCTACAGCCTGTGCTCACAATAACCATTTAAATGCATGGCATGCACTATGTGGCCCCTCACATGCTGTGATCTAGACCAAGAACACCATGTATTTCCTCGGTAGTTCACAGCAGGCTGGAGACAGTCAGCGGGATGCAACTTAGATGGCAGCCATCTTATCAAAAGCTTATAAAAATCAAAACTTTAAAATCCATTACCATAGAAACATATTAGGATTAGATTTACAGCTATGAAAAATAAAGACATAGGGTGTACAACTGAAGAACCATTTACAAAATTTTAACAATATGGACAAAAGTATTGGGACACTCTTAATTATTGAATTGAGGTGTTTCAGTCAGATCCGTTGCCAAAGGTGTATAAAATCAAGCACCTAGCCATGCAGTCTGCATTTACAAACATTTGTGGGAAAAGGGTCATTCTGAAGAGCATAGTGAACTCAAGCATGGTACTGTGATAGGATGCCACCTTTGCTATAAGTCAGTATGTGAATTTTCATCCCTGACAGATATTCTGCAGTCAACTGTAAGTGTGGTATTATAGGAAAGTAGAACAGCAGCAATGGAAGACCACATAAAGTCACAGAGCAGGGTCATTGCATGGTGCCACTGAGCTCTGGACCTGTGGAAACATGTTCTGTGGAGTGACAAATCATTTTTCTGTGTTGAACAGTCTGATGAGCAAGTCTGGATTTGGCGGATACCAGGAGAATGTTACCTGCCTGACTGTATTTTGCCAGCTGTAATGTATGGTGGAGGAGGCCACTTGTTTCCAGTGAAGGGAAATCTTAATCAGCATACCAAGACCATTTTTGACAATGCTATGCTTCCAACTTTGTGGGAACAGTTTGGGGAAGGCACTTTTCTATACCAGAATGACTGTGCCCCAGCACGCAAAACAAGGTTTAATAAGAAATGACTGGATGAGTCTGGTGTGGAAGAATTTGACTGGTCCGCACAGAGCACTGACTTCAACTCTATCGAATAACTTTGGGATGAACTGGAATGGAGATTTTGAGCCAGGCCTTCTTGTACAACACCAGTGCCTGACCTTACAAATGCTCTACTGGATGAATTTGCAAAACTTCTCACAGAAACACTCAGAAAACTTAAAAAGTATGGTGGCCCAGTAGTGCACAACACAACGAAATCTCCACAACACAACAAAAACTCCACAATGAAATTGCCACAACACAACGCATAGGACTAATTTCGTTGTGTTGTGCTAATTTTGCTTTGTTGTGGCTTGTTTCCGTTGTGTTGTGCTATTTTCGTTGTGTTGTGGCTTGTTTCCGTTATGTTGTGCTATTTTCGTTGTGTTGTGGCTTGTTTCTGTAGTGTTGCAACTTGGTTCCATTGTGCTGTGCTAATTTCATTGTGTTGCGACTTGTTTCCGCAGTGTTGTGGCTTGTTTCCTTTGTGCTGTGCTAATTTCGTTGTATTGTGGCTTGTTTCTGTTGTGTTGTGCTCATTTTGTTGTGTTGCAGCTTGTTTCCATTGTGTTGTGCTAATTTCATTGTGTTGTGGCTTGTTTCCGTTGTGTTGCGACTTGTTTCCATTGTGTTGCGAATTGCTTCCATTGTGTTGTGGTTTGTTTCCGTTGTGTTGTGCTAATTTCATTGTATAGCGGCTTGTTTCTATTGTGTTTTGCTAATTTTGTCGTGTTGTGGCTTTTTTCGGTTGTGTTGTGGAGATTTCATTGTGTTGTGCACTACTGAGCCACCGTGGGAAAGCCTTTCCAGCAGAGTAGAAGCTGTTATAGGTGCAAAGGGATGACCGACTCTATAATAATGTTTATGTAATTATATCAATGTCATTAAAGTCCCTGTTGGTGTAACGTATACACTAATACTAATAATTTAATTTTTTAATCTTTTTATCATAATATTGGATGCTTAATCCATTTAATATTAAGGGTCATGCCATTTTTATCTACATTTGTATCATCCATTAAACTGTCTAAAATGCAGTGCAATTAGATGCTTGTTTGTTTAAAGCAGTCATAGCATTCATGTTCTCTCCACAGGCTCTCCAAAGTTAGGTGTTGCCGCAGTAAACAGTGACAGCAGAACAGATGCATTTGTGTGGGTATGTATGCATGTGGGCTGCCAATGTATGAATCTCAGCATAGTGTAGGTGCTTCTTGACAGCAGGGGGGTTGACGCTCTCCTTCTGCCCAGGTCTGACCCTGAAGAATGAGACTAGTCATGCATAGCATGAGCTGTGGTTAAATCACTAGCGCCTGGGAAGCCCTGCAGAGCCTGAATGGTGAGGGCAGAGGAGCATCACCAAGGGAGACATTTCAAATGAGTCACGACATGGCCTCTAATACTGCATTATGGCTGCACAGCAACTGTTGCGCTGATATGTAATGACTGTTATGAAGTAATAGCATCAGAAAGTCTTTAAAATGCCACAAGTCTAGGAGAGTATCGTGCTTATCTGTTGTAACTCATATATTGCATCTGTCATTTCAAAGCATTGTAGGTGTGCAGATGCAATTGTCAAACCAAGTGGTAACTGCAAAAATAAATACATTTACATTTTTAAGATGTTCTGCTAAAACTTTTCTCAGAACCACTTTTCTGAGCCATATTTGCATTAATTTTATCCAACTCAAGGCCTGCGTTAAAATATGCACACTTCCTTACTGTATTGTTGGTAAAATTAAGGTTATTTATTGACATCAATTGTTTCTTGAAGGACCTTTAACATTTATGGAATCTTTACAGTGCACAAAAGGTTCTTTAGAGTAGAAAAAGTTTCTTTAGATTAGTAAAAAAAAAAAAAGTGCTTCACAGTAAATTTTAAAAAATGGTCAGTAGTACAGTATGTCCAAATTTGCGTAGTAGAAGCAATTATTTAGATAAAAGACTGAGGTTTGAGTGGTCAAATTCCTTTACTTACATGTGAATGACGTCATCTCTCACCATCGTCCAGGAAGGTTAAAGATATGACCTCATGCACTCACTATGTCATGTTCTCCAGAGAACTTGGATGTGCGGCAATAATAAAATATTCAGAAGTTTGCTCACGCTTTAGTTTTGGAAACAAAGGAGGTCAAATGCTACCTTATTCGAAAACACCACCTATACAGATGTAGATGTTAAAGCAAAACTGTTGTAAACTCTGTCAGACTCTGTTGTAGTCTCTGACAGAGATTTGTTCCTTTTGGGGAAGAAGAAATACATGAATACATGAAATACAAAAGGAGATTTACAGTCAACGACTGAGACAGTCTTTCCTTTGGCACCCAATGCCCAGGCACCATTCACAAGTGCCCTTTTTTTCGCGTGGTTGAGATATATATTACAAGGGGGACTGTGAGATTTATGGGCTAACTAATGAGAAGAATAGTTACCGTAATGAGGTTGCGATGCATCCACTGTGTTCTGTGACAAATGGTTCAAGGGCTCAGGAACAAAATGTCAGCAATATTACATTGGCTCACTCTTCTGATGGAAACAGTAACTAATTTGTGATGTTATTGAGTATTATTGTAGATTACAAGATCACAGCTGAACAGCAAGGAAGACAAATTGATAGTAGGAAGATAATAATGATCATTTGGCCAATCTGAGAAATTATACTGAACATCTCATTTTATATATATATATATATATATATATATATATATAAATATATATAAATGTTCTATTTTCAGTGTTGGCTGTTACTTCTAGTCTTCTCAGTAACAAGATACATTATATGTGAAACCAATTTAAACCTTTTGAACTTCACCTCTTTTTCTTGTCAGTGTAGTGCGTGGTCTGCAAGCCTTGAAAAGGTCAGTAACACATTTAGATGTTTAATTCTGAGTATGAAGCTGTTGGTCACAGACAAACTGACACATATTTGAAGTTTAAGTCACCATTTCAATTAACCCCCTCTAATGAGCTGACTCATAGCAGCATCTGCTTAATCACCACAAATCAACGCACATGCAAAGTAGGAAAAGTTCTGAAGTGATTTAACTTTTTGTGTATAAAATATTTAGAATCAGAGGAGGATATTTGCCATATTGCTATATTGTTTGTGCTTCTAATCTGATAATGAGTTTTAAGAGATTTCTAAATTTGGACACTTAAGCCATGCTTAAAGAAAGAAAGAGCAAGTAAAAATACATTTTAAATGATAAAACAATAGTAATAAACTTGAACACATTTTAATTATGTTCAAAAGTTACTAGCTGTCTGGACATACTATCCACCATGTAGGCATTGACATTTGCATCGTTTCCTTTTCCAGTGTCCATAGAATTCGCACTTCAAAATTTTTGCAGAAATAGTATATGTTCCGTAGTTTTCAGTTATGAATCAAATACTACTCATTTCACATACTACTTTTCACATAATATATTGTAATAAAATATGCATATGCAGATATTGGGTTTAAGTTGGTTATAAACAATAGTTAAATTTTATAAAGTACCAAACTGCAAAAACACTAGTATGGATACTATTTCTGATGAGATTCTGAAGTGCATATTGTCTGATCTGTAGATCCTACATCCCAACGTAACATCATATGAAAAACTAAAGTGAACTACATTGTATTGGGCAATTAATGTGAACATAATGGGATCTGTTTACTGATTAGATTCAATATAGTTTCTAGTGAGGGGCTTTTGCTGGTCTCTGATCTTCCTACTGAAAGTTAACTACATGTGAATTTTTACACGTATTTACTTCTCGTGGCCAGGTGCAGCCTAAACTGTTTGGTTACTGTTATCTTTGGGGAGTAGATTTGCTGAAACTCACAGTCGGGGGTTGATTTCTTGTATTGTCTTTGATGTTTTGTTTAAGTGGTCATTTCTGAGGTTGTGTAAGGTAAACACCTTTAAAGACTGAATGCCTATAAAATACAATGTATCACTGCCTTATTTAGACTTTTGATGACTGCAACGTGTTCTCAATAAAGAACTTTGCTGAAGATACCCAAGAGTCTCCTGGTCTTTGCTTCTGAGTTTCCAACAGTTTATCCTATGGACATCCCATAAGGCCACGGGAAAGGAACAACACAACTGACGATGTAGGTGACATGACAATGGCAACATGACAGATAGTATGTCAGGATTGCTACTAACTTATGACTAAAATGTGTTCAAATACATTTTATTTTTATTTTGAACTGTATATTGTTGTTTTATCACTTAAAATGCCAGAAAATACATTTGTCTAATGTTTTGTTACATTATACAATGAAATTCGTACATTTTAAGTGTGGCTTAACTGTCCAAATACATCTTTGGGCCACTGTAGATCTGATCTCATGTTCTTTCACCTGAAACTAAGAAGAATGGAGAAGCAAATACTTGGCATGTACTGATAATCCAATACTGAAGCCAAAAGGGTGACAGGAATAAAACTCAGCATAGGCTCAAGATAAGGCTACATTCCAATTATGTAAATTACAGAGAAGTGCATAAGTTTTAGGATCCAGGCTGCTAATGCAAAGCCTGTTAGTTGCTCTTACCATGTTATTGTGTCCTTGAGAAAGGCACTTAACACTGGGTTGCTCTAAGGGGTCTACCACTGCAATTGGTGTACCTTAGGCCACATTGGAAAAACAACTTCTGCCAAATGACGCATAACTACATAAGTGATCATTTCTTCCCTTCATGTCTGCAGAGGTGCTAATCATGGGCAATCATTTCTTTCCTCTGAAATCATACAAGAGAGGTCCTTTTTTCTGACGGTGGAAGGTCTATACAGTATGTTCCCACCTTATTATTGTTGGGTCTGCGCCATGTTGCTTGATGGGTCCAATATGAATGAATACCTGTTTGTGGACTCTGACTAGACACATTGAGATGCTAAATTGCTCTGGGGGGAGTTATGCCGGTTTATGCCATTTTAGCAAATAGTATTTCAATGAAAAACTCCACGTCTATCCAATCCAGTTTAACCATGAGCTAAATGTACTGGACTAGCACTCTGATGGGATGAATTTGAGTGCAAACACACCTCTAAAGATTGCACGTTATTCAAAGTCAAGGACAATTTTGGCCGTATTTACCCATATGCCATTGCGTGATTTGCATAATCCCTTTACTGAATCGTATGATAGAACAAAACAGGCAGTGGGTACTAAAAATGACGCTATCTGTGGACGAAATTTTCATTTGTGAACTCTGCGCTGTTGGTTTAAACCTCCATCATGGCTGTTCTGAAAAATTGCGCAAACTGGAATATTAATGACTTTACCTTCCTGCAGATATAGGAGAATGGAATGCATGTCAACAGATCAATAATTGGATTTGGTTTAAGCACCACGGGAGACAGAATAAATAATGCTGTGTTCTCAAAGAAAGGAAATTACCTCTAGCCTAAAGGTTAATCACATGCTTTACGTCATAATAGTTAAAGGGCTGTTCTCTTTGTTAAATGGTGAAGTTGTCAGTCTAGAGTTCCATTCATGGTGCACATGGGTTTGATGAAAACATTTGAGCTCTGGATTTCTTCTCTAAAGTTTGTTTTATGATTTTGTGCTGATATACGAGTTCAGTGACTTCCAATTAAACTTTCATGTGTTTTGCGTTTAACATGTGTGAGCAGGAAATCTGCACATTACTACCAGGATTAGCTGTAGACTGCATGAAAATATACAGTCTGGCTCATAAAGTCATGTCACATGATTGACCGGTGTATGCCAGCTGGCTAACTTCACTCAAAGATGTTCATTTCCCAGAAGTGAGCAAATTTAACAGTCTATTATATGCCAAAAAGTAAGGAAAAGGAAAACAATTCAAATAAAGTGAGAGTTAAAGCTTAAAACTGCTGAGAAGGTGATTCTGGTTTTTTTCCCTGAATGTTTTTAATAACAGGGACCACAGCAAATGACATTTCCAAGCACTACCTTCCCCTGTCTTACAAAAACAAATAAAACTATTTCACAGATCACTTGGGTATGAGCTTATTTACTAGTTTTTACAGTTTGTTAGCATGTTTTAGAATAAAGTATGTTCACGGTTAAATAACAGTATAGGCCTGAGGCTAGTTGTCACACTTGACTCCAGTTAAAAAAAACAACTATTGGACATTTTTACATTATTGCATAAAAAATGCCTCTTTAATGCATGTTGTCCCAGTATACAAGTTGTCTTTTTTCTTTGAAATGTAACATTCAATGTACAAAAATATTGTAATCAATAATAAATTGTAAATAACAATATTAAACCAGAACAGTCTGCACTGTGTGAACGTTTTGTTTGTTTGTGAACTAGCTCAAATTAGCTGGTTCTCCAGAAAAAGCAATGTCCCCATGTGGCCTTAGCATGAACCCACTGGCCTTCCAAATTTCTCTCCCCATCTTTGTTCCCCCAGCTAGCATTTATACTCATAATACCACACATAGTGCGTCAGTCTGCTTTATTGTGTTGTCTCTGAGACATTCTGACACACTGAAGTAATAAAGACTGGGTACAAGGACTCTGAAACAAACAGGTTTGATTCACCAAAGCATCTTTTGCCCACAGCCAAAGAACGTCAGGAGACATTGGTGAGTAAGTAATCAAAAAAATAGTGGGAGAAAGTAACCTTCATCAGTGTGTGATTTGCAGCACACAAACAGGAGTTCTATAGAGTGTGACCAAAATATGTCATGTTTACTACATCAAGTTTTCATTGGCTAGTTGCAAATTTAACATGCTTAAGCTATACAAAATGTATTCAAATGACAATTCTGTAAATTCAGAAGCGAGAGGTCAAATAAATGTATAAGTGAGAAGAATCTGTAAATGTAATTATGCCAAGTATACTTGGACATTCCATTTAAAGTCATAGGAAATTCTGTATATTTAGGAGTCAATTTTTCTCAGAGTTTCCTAGAGTTTCAGAAGAGTCTCATCAATGTTTCACACTTTTGCCCACATAACAAAGTTCAACATTTTTCCATAGTTTTTATTTCATCTTGTGGCAAAACAAAGTTCAGTTCATATTTTAAGCAAAGAGAAACAATGACCTTCACACAGGGTTGCATGTTGCAAAGCATTAACGGTTTCCTGTCTTCTGAATTATCTATTGCAACACTAAGGGTCTGGTGTCATCAGGGTGGCCTGATTATACTACAAACAAGTGGTTTTCATAACTGACATCTTGCTGGCAGACAGCTGAGCAGTACTGTATTACATCACGTCCTGCATTCAAACTTTCCCAGATGTCTTTAACCAGAGCCTTTTCTCGAAAACCCAATCTTACTAATACTGACACCTAGTTTGGCTTGAGAATAAATGAAAACTATTTAGGCAATCTGTCTTCACGATTACTTTAAGGTTACAGCTTCTAACTGTCAAAACAGCACTTTTCTCTTGTTCTAGCATAAATAAAATGATTTTAACATTCAGAGCTCTAAATTAAGCATTATTCCACTAGTAAAACGTCAGTTTAAGTGTATCCAAACCATTGAGCTGAAAAAACAAAATTCTAGCATGATTTTTTTTTTTCTTTTGCTACTGGGGCAAATGGGAACACAAAAATTATATTTGTTGTAGTTTCTTCTAAGAACCCTGGAAATGTGAACATTTTTCACCATGTCACCATGTAGCTCCACCCACATTAAAATCTCATTGGTCCTTAGTACCACCCCTCATGTATATTAAACATCCAACATGGACAAGAAGAGACTGATTGTGGAAGTGGATCCCTCAGTTTGCAAAATAAAAAAAGACATCTGCTTAAGTATCACGGAGGTTGTAAAAGTATATGATTTTTTTTGTTTATGTTTCAGCTGCTTTGCAAGTACACAAACAGAGAAAACTGCTCCGATTGGCCTTTTTGTGCCACGTCACATTTTTACATTTGGACAGAAAATCAGGTAACTTGTCGTATTGCTGCTAGTAAGGACACGTTATTGAATATCCTCTAACCTTATAGACAGACTTCATAGCCTTGGTTCTAATGTATTGTAACGATTCCAACTGAAGGCGAGCGTAGTGAGAGCCCAAGTGCAGTTTATTTACAATCGTGAAATCCAAAATCCAAACATAATCCAAACAGACGAAGACTTGACTTGACATGAAACAGACTTGGCTTGAAACAGACTTGGCTTGAAACAGACTTGACATGGCATGAACAGACGTGGCATGAACAGACTAGACTCACCAACAGCAGGTTACAACATCAATACACGACCAAGAAACAAAGGCAATGACATGGCTACTTATAGTAAACAGTGAGGGTGACATGATAAGAACCAACCAATGGGAAACAAGACACATGACCTGGACAACCAATGACACATTGAACAAGGGAACCAATAGCATGAAGACATGAGGGCAAGGGAAGCATGACACAAACAGGAACCATAACTAAACTTCAAAATAAAAGACATGAAAACATGAACATGAAACAAAACCCAAAACAGACCTTACATGTATAAACATGTAACATGTAATCTAAATCATCTAATGTCCTTACACAGCACATGAAGAACAAAACATATTGCAAATTATGAATACATGCATAGACCATAAAAGTTACATTATACTGTTGGATTCACACACATAATCCTATATTATGCATGATAAGGGAATGCATGTGCGCACTGTACAATGAAATTCACATTCAGCGTCTCATATACGAGCACCATTCATCCAGCAGGTCAGGGAATGTGGGGCCTATTAGACTCATTCATGCACAGCACAGCTCCATTTTTCTGAATGAACCAGCTAGGGTTATAGAGCCAAACTAAATAACTGATGGCATGTGGGCAATAATGAGTTTACAGATTGCGTATGAACGCAGCTCTACACTTTGGGGAAAACACTTATTTGAAAATATTTCCTTCAAGAGAAAATGAAAAAGTACTTTTGAGGTTAAATGTGATTAATATAATCTCCAAAGAAGGAAAATGAATGTGTGTTTGCTATCACATCAGATATTAAAGATCCTTAGAAATATTGGTGGGAGACTAATCTACATATATTACCAATACAATATAATATAATATAATATAATATAATATAATATAACACATTTAGATGCGGGGAAACTAATCTAGATTGGATGAATATTATGGTATAACATTGACGTACATTCAGTAATTAACAATATAAACAGACCAGTGCTAGTATTCATGTCAGTGACAAAAGAACAACACTTAAAAAGTAAACTATGAGCGTTGGGATAATGGAGTGCCGAAGGGGTCTTGGCACAAGCTCCTGCCACCCACCTGGCCTGACAGCTTGGCCCTAATGGCACATAATATAGCCACATACTGGATTATACTGTCACTTGAATGGAACGAGAGCACACCGCACTGATTCACTAATGCTAATTGATAATTGGAATAAGACAGCATGCATGTTCCTGGAACTGCTGAACAATTGTTGGATGACCCATCAACAAAACAACCCTGCATCCTGCACTAACGGCCATTCGCCTGGTCCTCAGCTTTTGTGCTGAAGTCATTAGTGTTAATGCAGTGAAGATAATCATATGAGCCTTTCTCATTCTGCTACATACTGAAAAGGCTAATCAGAATTTGTATTCTGAAAACTCTATGGCCTTAGGAATGAACCTTGTGGTTCAAAGTTGTACTGTTTCCCTACAGATTTAAACCTGATATCATGACAAAACGTAACACTGTAAAAAATGATCGTGATTTTAACGGTAAAAACCTGTTAAATAGTTAACGGAAAGTTCCTGTAAAATTTACAGGGAAAAACCGTAAACTGATGTTCCCAGAATTCCCTGTGTTGCATTTCAAATTCTGTTTGAATTTGATGTTTTTTCTTTGAAATAACTATGTTTCTTCTTAGTTTTTTCTTATCAGTTATGTTTATTAGGGTTGAATGTTACAGCTAATGTTGTTAAATTAATGTTTATAGCATATTTCAGTTTAATGAGTCTCACCATGATGGTGTTTAGTGAATGACACTGTGCACCTTCTATATATGCTATTATTTAAAAGCTGCTTGTGATGGGCTTTGGTTCATCATGTGACTTTCTCATCACCACCTGCATTTGGTGGTTATCAGTGTATTTCAGAGGTACAAAACAGATTTCAGTACTTTAATATGTTGGTATATTAACATTATATCAGTTAAAGAAATTACGGTATTTAACTGTAAATTTAAGTTAAAACCGTAAAACCTAAAACGTTGTTACTGTATTTTTTATAGTAGAGTTTCGGCAACCACAGCTGCCAGTTTTTTACCGTAAATTTTACAGAATTTTTTTTACAGTGTAGTTTACGAAGTCGTGATTGCATATGAATTTGAAATTGATGAAACCTACAAATAAGATCATTAGAATTAGCCACCAGTTCACCAAAATGCAAAATAGATTAAATATTATGAATTAGCATGAGAGTGTTCTGGAGAATTCATACACAATACTTGCAAAATATATTTTAGTTACTACCCTGATTTTAGAGAGAGCTTTCCAGTCATTAGTTGTAAGCAAACGGCTAATTCACCATTCCATTTCAAATGGGTGTGTTTTTGGATTTTTGAAAATGAACCGAGAAGACTTTATGGTATTGTGTTCAGCAACACAAGTCATGCATGTTAATACTTATGAATTTTTAAACCACTGCTTTAAAAACAGATTTAACTCAAAATAATTGGATTAATTAGTCAACTGTTAAGGTTCGTGTATCTTCTGGTCATTTGATTTTGTACTAACAAATAAAGAGAAATGAGAAACGAAAACCAAACAGCTTCTCATTTCTTATTATTTTGCTTTTAAGTAGAAAATCAAATGACCAGAAGGTACACGATTCTACACAGACCTGTTAACCTGTTAGCAATTTGCATTTTTAAAACATACAAAGGTTTCAAAATTCATGTTTAAAATATGAATGAGTGTAATTTATGTTTTAAACATGAATGTCTCTTGTCTGGCAATGTTAACCACACACCTTATTTTGCTTATAAATTCAAAACCGCTATGCTAAAAACCCATTAGAAATCCATGGCTAATTCACTTTGGGGTTTTAAGAGTAAAAAAAAAATAAAATAACATGCCAAATTAAATTAGCTTTAAAAGACTAGCATGGCTAAACACTAGTATATGCTATGTGTGTTGTATTTGCATTCTTCTAGCTCAAACAGTAGAGCACAGTGCAAGCAATGCTAAGATGAAAAGTTTGATTTCCAGGGAAACCAATAAATGCCTTAAATGCAATCCAAGCTGTTTGGGGGTAAAAGCATCTAAAATATGTAAATGTGAAGTCTTTTGGGATACTTGTGTATTAGTGAATCCATCTGGCTGCTTAATCAGCAAGACTTCCTTGGTCCATTAGACACCAGATGTCCGTCTGGCACATGTTTACATTGAAAAACAATTAAAAAGCAGTGCAGTGAAATACTAAAACATGCCAAATTACTATGATTAGGTGTGGGGTTAGGTTCAAAATTTAGCACAAAACCGGCCCTCACACAACTAAGTATGCACTGGGCCATCATCAAATTTAAAAGAACAGTCTTCATGCAAGTGTTGACAACACAATGTGCTTTTACCTGCTTCTAAATTGGGTGTAATTCTGAACAGTCTGCTCATAACACTTCAGAGACAAGATCAGGATCTGATAAGATGCACTCGTTGGCTCTCTTTCTGTCCTCATAGGACAACAAAACAATCCTCAGCTCTCCTAGTGCAAGAACTGAGTAAACATATGACAGTCTGGCTCAAAGAATCCTTTTTTATTGACGAACTGAGACCAGGGACCAAGGAATGGATAGATAAAGCACTCATGTCCACACATGTTCCATCTGTTAGCCATAACAAACTCAAATGAAATCCTCAAATGAATTTTCCACCTGGTATCACCAGCTGTGACCTTTTACATAGTTTCTTTATAAATCCTACTATTATAGTCTTCAACAATATACCTTATGGAGCAGTTACAGTATAGAGCTTCCAATATATAAATGCTAACTCAAGAATAAGCAAGAATCAAAAAGAAAGTGCCACTGATTTGCCAAAAGAGTTGAGAAGCTTACCTGTTTAGTTTGTATGTGGCCTATGCTTTTGAAAAGTGAGAAACCATCAGTCAATGTTTGTGAAAAGTAAGAGAGCTTAGTTTTGTTCCAGTGAATTTGTAGACCCCATCTCTTCTTTCCCATGGGTCTCTAGGCAAACATGGAGCTATTCTGAGAAGGAGTGCCAGAAATACACACCAATCAACTGTTTGTCTGTGTGTGTATGTGTATGTGTATGTGTATGTGTGTGTGTGTGTGTGTGTGGACGATTTGGCCAAAGACTCATTCTGAATTTGCCAAGCAACAAATACTGGGTTTTAAAAAGTAATAGATTGTTTACTAAAAATATGTGTATGTGTTTACATATTCAGAATGGTTACCTAGGTCAACCTGACACTAAAGATGAAGACAGATCTGCTTTCATGGATGACTATGCAACATACTGTGCCAGCACGGTTCCTCAACCTCAGCAAAACAGTGGTTCCATTATACAACTTTCCTGTTGGAAAATGTTTGTAATATATATTATTTGGTTTACATTAAAGATAATTGTTTAATGAATAGTGAATATATATATAACAAAAAATAAATATTCCCAGTAAAGATCTTGAACTAAAATATCGTATGGCATTTTTGTTCAATATGATGTTTATTTGCTTTTCTGTATAAATGTTTTGCGGTCAAGACTCAGGTCCTAATCATTGTTTTTCAGGCATTGCATTGCATTAAAAATTTATCACAACCTCTTTTGTAATATCTCAGAGCATTTCAATTCACAGCTGTTCACAGCTATCTGGTGATCTTAAATTTTAAAGCTTTCTATTCTTGACGGACGGAATCAACAGCCCCATCAAAGCTACTGTGCAAAATCCTTACACCTGTTATTCTGGCTCCAATGAAACATTTCCCATAAACTTCCCCCAAACTATTTATTATTTCTACTATTATAACTATAGTTTCCACAGCAGCAGCTGCAATATGTATCCTGATTAACAGTAAAAGAGGATGGAGAACTGACTATTTTTAGTTTTCCTGGAACATATTCAAAAGAGTGTTCAATATCAGCTTCATTTATATAAATGATGGGAAAAAGACATGGGTAGTTGACATGAAATAGCAAGCACTAGTGGCAGTATACTTCAGTGTGCAATTATTGTGCAATTTTTATGATTTTAAATTTGTCACATATCATGTCATTATATATATATATATATATATATATATATATATATATATATATATATGTGTGTGTGTGTGTGTGTGTGTGTGTGTACACACACACACATATGGGCCATGCTACAGAATTGGTCCAAAGCCAGAGTTGGAAACGTCTTGGAAAAAATGTGTCTTTTTCCAAAAGAATATATGTATGCAAATTATATAATATACAAGGTACACATTTCTATTAATTGTGTAGTTAATTCTCATACTGTATTTTCAGAAAGTTTTGGAATATTTGTCCTCGCCCCAAATTTGTTACTACAGAAACAAAGTAATAATAATTTAATTAGAAGGGTTATATTGACCTATTAAGATTTTGCTTACATCTACATTGTAAGTATATATTTTTGCTATTTTATTGAAATTTTTTCAGAGGTAAATCAATAACAATTAAATTTTTAATAATATTTCAAATGTAATTTGTGATATTTGTTGTATTCTGAATCCAATTTTCTTTGTAAAAGGCAAAAAGTTGATCATACTGATTTCAAAGTTAAGGATTCATTAGTTTTAATATACATTGAACCAAAAACACTATCATGACATCTTGGTTGATAATTCATTATACTTTATTTTTGACAAAACATCTCATGTTTCGGTAGTGACTGCACATTTTTGGTAGTGACAGTAATGCTTTGGTAGCGAACACATCACATTACAGAATTTTAGCTCACATACTAAAACACTACAAAAACCTACTAAAATATAAAAAAATTGCATAAGTGTATGAAAATTTTGTTTATTTCCCACAAATATGAAGAATATGTGTCCCCTTTTGTCACTACCGAAACAATGATGACATATTTCAGTCGTGACTGTTTCGGTAGTGACAATTCTATGGGATAACAACCAAAAAACAAAGATTTCACTACCGAAACTCCTCCAAATGTTTTGGTAGTGACTGTTTCGGTAGCACATGTGTAGCTAGAACAGTTCTGAACAGTGGTACACATATAAAAACTAAATGTTACGGAATAACTCCCAAAAAAGTGTGTTTAATTGCAGAAAAAAAAGGTGTTCGGGATTGACGTACCTTAAAGTTACACACATATTTTTCAGACTTTTGAACACATTTACCTCAAAATGATGGGACCTATACTCACACCTTGTAGCTATGAGAGAGGGGGACACAGGAATATTTCCTGGTCATAAATTTAGGGGTGTAGTTAAAATCAGTCTCAGCCTATAGACTAAAACATACACTGTTTTGGTAGTGACATGAAAAATGTGGAACACAATTTTTACATAAAATTTCATAATTTACAAAGAAAATATAAAATATTTTGTTGAACTTCACTTTTTAAAAGAGTCAAAAAGATTTTAAAAACAACAATGGAAAAAATACAAAAATTATTTCAATATCATTTTAATAAGTTGAAATTTAGGGGCTAGGGTTCGGGACAGCCGCCTCCCAGCTGAAAGTACCCAATAAATGATGATTTTATATATAGTAAACTTACTAATATTTTAAATATCATTGTGGGTTTCAATAGATAAAAGAAGGATCTTAGTAAACATCAAAGATTTGAATACTTAAATGCTTTTTAAATGTGTTTTTTGTTGTAGGACAGCAGTTTGCACCAATTGTGTAGAATGGCCCATACATACTTAAAAATATACTTCAAAACTAATTTTGCTATTTATTATTAGCTTCAGAGTTATGATGTGCATTTTCCAGTCTGATGTAGCTTTAGTATACTTTATTCTCTGCCACATGTACAATAACCCTGGGCTGATGTGTCCTCATAAGAATGTCCTCAGGTTTCCAGCAGAGAATTGAAGATTCTGCTGCAACCTTGAGTAAGTTTGGAGGAATATTTTCTCATTCTGAACATGTGAGATGAATAAAAAGAACCATTAAAATTCTTAGTTTGATACAACAAAGCTACGGGAAAGGTCACAGTGCCAACGTCGAGTTCTCAAGGAGGTGCAGTGATCAACAACTAAAATCACACTTCAAGGCCCTGATAACTTCCATATGTAAAGCCTGTCTGACTCAAGTGTGTTTGGGTAAATGTCGTCATGTAATCTCACATAATGAACCAACAGTTCTGTTTGGATGGTACTTATGATTCAAAACCAAAACTCTGGCTCATAAATAATTCACTCCCTGTTTAATCATGTCTGTTCCCAAGACTTTGATAATATTCTGTGGTTATAGGCTATGCATTAATTCAGCTAAAATCAGCTATATTCGTAGGTTTTGTACAATTTATGCCATACTGATGACTGATAAACTAAAACTTATACAATACATGAATTAGGCTAGATATAAAACAGTTTCTGAGAGGTTAAAAAAAGATGAAAGAGATATACTGATCAAATCAAAACACCAAATTTAACCTCCAGTTTGCGTCGAGTTCTTCTGTTTCAAAATGAAATTTCCTGGATGACCTAGCCTATAAAATATAATTTTGTGCTCATTTTATTAAAAAAAAAAAAAAAAATGAGATAGGATATTGCTTTTAGTGAACAAAGAATGTGACGATTGTGTTGTACTGTATTGTATTGGCAGTTCAATAAATAAATAGCATGATATTTAGACTACATTTCCTACACAAAGTAGTGGTGTTTTGTTCCTAAACGATTAGTGTTTTTAACAAACTGGCTTTAACGAATAATTCAATGATTTATTTTTCAACGAATCGGTTGAAGGATTCAAATAACTCACTGCTAAAGACGGTCGTTTGTCGCCACCTACTGGCAAAACGATGTAACTTGTAGAAAAATGGATAGAATAGCAGTTTTACTTGCTCCTTGTTCATGCAAATGTTAATCGATAAAAGCACTGGTTTCTTATAAACTTAAGCTGAGAGGTATATTAAAGTTTTACTTGAATAAAACTGCCCAGGACACATCCCTCATGGTCCTCTCTTACATCAGAGTCTTGGCCATTATGACGAGACATTCACTAGAATGTTTGATGAGTGTAAATTTGAGTGCAGACGAGATTGCAATTTGTAGTTGACAAGTGATTGTGAGTACACTCTTCACCTTGTATCTGTTTTTTTTTCCGTCTAATCAGTATTTTCAATATTTTTAGAAGGGGAATATTGTTGTCTCAATATATTATGCAAATGTTTACTGTACAAGGAAAATGAAAATAAGCATGCATACTAAACAGTGGTGGTCCGTGAGGAATTTGTCAGAGAAGCTGATACATAAATCAATAATTATGCTCAGAAGATATCCTCCGATACCTTAAAATAGTCGAGATAATTAATGATACGTTATAAAATCTCTCTGATGAAGTGAAGTGACATGTGGCCAAGTCTGGTGACTTGTACTCAGAATTTGTGCTCTGCATTTAACCCATCCAAGTGCACACACACACACCATGAACACACACCCAGAGCAGTGGGCAGCCATATTGCTGTGGCTCCCGAGGAGCAGTTGGGGGGGCGGTGCCTTGCTCTCACCTCAGTCGTGGTACTGAAGGTGGAAAGGAGCGCTGGTTATTCACTCCCCCCACCGACAATTCCTGCCGGACCTGAGACTCAAACCCGCGACCTTTGGGTTACAAGTCTGACTCTATCCATTAGGCCATAACTGCCCCGATCATCAGCACAACTTGTCAATAGTCAAGGCCTATTCTGTAAACCTATAACTGTCTATTTGTACACTATAGCCTTACTTACTTTAGTATATTTAATATAATATAAAGAAAAAAATTAAAACTTGCCTATAGACAACCGTGTATATAAGAAAAAATTATGTGTTTTTACATTATATGCATCACAATACAGGCATCTCTGTTATGCATATTCATTGGCACATTTATTACAACACAAGTTAATCTGCTGTGTAGCTGTGTACATTTTGAATACATTTTTGAGAAGTCTCTCATCCTCCTTTGCTTCCTCTGATGAACCACCACTGGGCATAGCATAGCCTAGTCTAAGGCAACGGGCTCTTATTTGTTTACTTAACTCATCTCTTCTCTCTCTTTCCCTTACAGTGTTTCACAGATTCAGTTAATTGTTAAGTGTTACTACAGGTGGTTGTAGAAACCACCTGTAGTAACACACTCTCCTCTATGTGCACTAGACACTTTTCACACACTACTGTGTATACATAATCCCACAAAAGACTCAGTAATATATGTATGTTTACATGCTCATGCACCACAAATCATCTTACACTGTTCCCCAGCCGGCTGCTTGACTCACAATGTTTCTCTTTGCACATGTACAGTATTTGTGAAGCATTTGTACAGTTTGTATAGTTTGTATTTTTTAGTTTATGTATAGGTAACCATTTATATATAGTATATTTATAGTCAAAATCTGTCAGTAGGTTAGTTGTGTATAGGTTTATACTGTTTTACTTCATTGTTGTATGTCTGTATTTATGTAGCACCGTGGTCCTGTGAGGCATGACATTTCGTTCCACTGTATGTCCCCACATGTAGCGGAATGACAATAAAGCTCGACTTGACTTGACTTGTTTCAAAAAACTTTTGAAATTATACACTTTTTTGGATAACTTGTCTTACCTCCATCAAAGATGTTTATCCAAAAAAACCTAAGCATGTCAACCATGCCAACAGAAACCTTCATCCCCTTTGATGAGCATTAGGAGCTCATCACAGCCCTCCTTGCAGGGCAGTGGTGGGCAGTATTGGAGGTCGAAGACCACTTACGCTCCTCATCTGAGAAGGGTGAGTGTGGGGACCTCCCTTCAGACCAGGAAACAGAGGCCCCACAAGGAGCACCTGTTCCTATCAGCTGCAAACAGGAAGTGCCTGTGCTTTCTAGGATCCTAAAAGGACCAATTGTTCCCAACGGGTCCCAACAGGAAGTGCCTTTGTCTTCCAGGACCCTAAAAGGACCAACTGTTTCCGATTAGTCTCAATGGGAAGTGCCTGTGTTTTCCAGGAGCAACTGTTCCTGACGGGTCCCAACAGGGAGCACCTGTGCCAACTAGGCCCCCACTGAGGCGAAAACTGAGGATCCCTGAAAATATGAGGCAGTATCTGACAAGGAAATCCATCTTAACACCTTTGCCCCTAAGGCAATCCATGGGTTGACCTACACCCACTGCATTCCCTGAGCAAGTGCTTGTGCCTGCAGCGTCCCCTGAGCAAGCACCTGTTCTAGCCAGGACCTTGCAAGGAGCAACTGCTGCCAGTGGGTCCCAACAGGGAGCACCTGTGCCTGCCAGGCACCCACTGAGCAGAAAACTGAGAATCCCTGAAAATATGAGGCAGTATGTGACAAGGAATATCATCTTAACGCCTTTGCCCCTAAGGCAACCCATGGGACGACCTACACATCCCAGGGCCCCAAAAGGACCACCTGTTCCCACCGCATCCCCTGAGCAATTACCTGTGCCTGCTGAATCCCCAGGGGAAGTACCTGTTCTGGCCAGGACTTTTGAGGAAGCACCTATGCCTGTTGCATCCCCTGAGGGTGCACTTGTGCCTGTTGTGTCCTCTGAAGGAGCACCTCTTCCAGCCAGGTCCTCTGAGGGAGCACCTGTGCCTGCAGCGTCCCCCGAGCAAGCACCTGTTCTAGCCAGGACCCTGCAAGGAGCAACTGCTGTCAATGGGTCCCAATAGGAAGCACCTGTGCCTGCCAGACCCCCCACTGTGCAAAAACTCAGGATCCCTGAAAATATGAGGCAGTATGTGACAAGAAATGTCATCTTGATGCCTTTGCCCCTAAGGCAACCCATGGGACAACCTACACCTTCCAGGGCCCCAAAAAGAGCACTTGTTCGCACCACATCCCCTGAGCAAGTACCTGTACCTGCTGAATCCCCAGGGGAAGCACCTGTTCTGGCCAGGACTCATGAGGAAGCACCTATGCCTGGTGCATCCCCTGAGGGAGCACCTGTGCCTACAGTGTCCCCTGAGGGAGCACCTCTTCCAGCCAGGTCCTCTGAAGGAACACCTGTGTCTGCAGCATCCTACGAGGAAGCACCTGTTCCAGCCAGGTCGCCTCTGAAGGTACCTGTGCCTGCTGCATACCCTGAGGAAGTACCTGTACTCACCACCTCCTCTGAGGGAGCACCTCGTCTGGCCTGGTACCCTGTGGAAGCACCTGTACCGGCCAGGTCCACTGAGGGAGCACCTATGTCCGGTGCATCCCCCAAGAAAGTACTTGTACCCGCTACATCTGCTGAGGGAGCGCCTTTGCCTGCTGCATCCCCCGAGGAAGCACCTGTGCCTGCTGCTTCCTCTGAGGGAGCACCTGTGTCCACTGTGTCCCCCAAGGAATAACCTGTTCCAGCCAGGTCCCCTGAGGAATCAGCTGCACCCATCAGGTCCCTTAAGGGTGCAAAAAGACTCACCACACCCCCACAGAGGTCACCTCGGAAGAGATCATTCCCATGGAGCAATGAAGCTTCGGTAAGTTCCTCTTATCTCTTACTTTAACTTTTCAGATTTAGTCAGGAAATGTAAAATCCTGTATAATATATAACATATAATATAATGTATATATTTTAAATCCTTTGTTTTATATTTCAGTAAAAGTGATATGTCTTTAGATTTTGTCTAAGAAGCTCTCAACCTGTCTGTGCATTACATGATGATGTCTGTTCTTTCAACAGGACAGTGTAGGCATGGTTCAGCTTCCTCCACTTAAAAACAGTGTATGGAAAAAGACTCCTCTTCAAGTTCCCAGCACACTTTGAAGAGGCTGTGCCCATGGACCACAGGAGATTTGGTAAATCTCTCCCATCTATTATTTTTATTTTACAGATTAAAAAAAATCCTTTTTTTAAAAATAAATTTTAAATATTTCATATTTTATTTTAATATATGTAGCGTTATGTCTTTATATTTTGTCTAAAAAGCGCTCATTAAACCTGCACGTGCATTACATGTCTGTTTTTTCAACAGGACAATGTAAATGTGGTTCAGTCTCCTCTGCATAAAAACAATGTGAAAGAAAAGCCTTGAAGCCTCTGCAAATTTCCAGTACACTTTGAATGGCAGCACCTAAAGAGCACACCTGTAAAGGTTAGTGCCTCCGGTCTCTCATTTTTATATTTCATGTTTACAAAAAATAAAATACTGTCTTCAGCTAAGCCACAGGATCTTTTCTGGATCTTCTATTTTAAATTCTTCGTATTTATTTCGGTACACACTTTATTGTGTGACTAGTGTCACACTTTTCAATTCATAGACACCTGCATGTTTAATGATAAAAGTAATATGTCTTTTTCCCTTCTTACCATTTACTAAACCAATTTTTTTCTGATTTCTCAACAGGATGTGCATGTCAGCGATGTCCACATAAACAGCAGAGCATCAAATGAAAGAAGAACCGAATCTTCACCTTTGCACTTGCACTTTTTTTTTTGATAATGAATGAAATAATAAAAAACTTCTGTCTTTCATCTGAAATGCCTGAAATACCCTTTTTTTTTAAACATTGAAATTGAAAAATCTAAATGTACTTTTACTATTTCAGAACACATTTTATTAAATTAAACATCACAAACATCATCAGAAAATGGTTTAGAACATCAAGACAGATTTATGCCCTGAACAATAACGTTTTGTCACTGCCCATTGGGTTCTTCACTCTTGGGTTGTTTACAATTTCAATGTGTCCTTTTCCTCAGTAACATAAGGGCAATAAATACGTGATGATGACAACCCAACTATCCATCCATCCAGCCAGCCATTTTCCACACTGCTCTACAACCCAACTAGAATATGGCAATGTTAACATAGACTTTCTATAATATGGCATATTCTTTAATATGTCCCACATTACTCATTGTTCCATATTAACCTAATTTGTCCTAATAGCTTACTTTACTTTTATCTGTGGGGATTTACTGAGGAAAAAAAGACAGTCTGTCTACTTTCAGGCAGCTTCTTGTGAATTATATTGATGAATATGTTTTCACTGTAAATATTTAATAATTAGATATTTCTAATTTTAATTGTCAACAATTTCGACAATATATGCAGCTATAATTTTACTACATAGTTACTTTTAATAAATTAACTTTGTAATAAGTTTATTATGAGTATTTGTTATAGAGATCATTAAGCAAGTGACTTTATGAGTCAGTAACTGAATCATTAACTCAACCAATTCATTCAAAACACTGATTCATTCAGGAATGAAACACCACTATGTGAAGCTTTGAAAGGCAAGTTGATTCTGCTTTTTTGGAAGTGTCAGGGATGGAAGCATGTTGTATGATACTCATTAAAGGAGAAAGAAGACTACTTTTAATATCATTAAAAAGCTTTTTTACGTTTATTTTTTTTTTTATTTCTACCTTTTTCTACTAGCCTTCAGCAAGAGCTAAATGTGGACATAACCACACTGTAAAAAAAAAAAAAAAAAAAGGTTGCGCCAACTTAAAATTTTAAGGCAACCAGTTTCAGCAGATTTTTGAGTTCTCTAAACTTATTTTTGTAGGAGATTCTCAACTTTTTGTTGAATAAACTTAAAACAACTATTTTTATATTCTAAATTCTCAAGCCACTGAAATTTAACCCAAGAATAATTCATTAATTAAACCAAATCATTGATGTGATTTACAGTCAAGCATGTGGTAATGATCAGACTGTTGGCCTCCATAGAGATTTCCATCAGTCGACTCTGCTACAATGTGATTGCAACTCTGCTATAATCGAACCTGCAGCCTTGGCTCAAAATCAGGACACTTTCCTGGAGGACAGCAGTTGAATCTGAAAGACTGGCAAAACTTTCACAATATTATTTAAGCTACTGTCAAAATGAAGGCCCCTGTTTGCCATCCTGACAGCTGACAGCTTTTGTGCTGTATTCATGTTTCCCTTGGATCACAAAATCATTTTCCATTTTGCACTAAGCACATTTTATTTTACGGTCTCTCATAAAGTTTTCTGGCCTGACTCATCTATGGCCTTGTTAAAACTTCATCCGCACATGCAGCCCACTGACGTGAATGAGCCTGTAATGCCATTGCCAACTGAGAGGGCCGAACAAAAGGATATAAAAGAAGATACAGACAATTACATATACATATTCCTGTCTATGCACTGCTCCATGTCTTTGTATGAATATCCATGCATATGAAGCACATGTCAGTTTGATAAAACAGGTGTGTTTCAGTGCAGGTGCATGGTAATGAAATTGCCATCTTCTGAACATGCTGTGCTTATGAATTGTGCTCATGCTAACAGATAGTAGGAAATCAAATGCCCTTACTGACCCCATACACACACAGAATTGCATAGCACTGGAAAAAAAAAAAAAAATCAGGCAATAAAAGATCAGCAAATAATCTCTGCCATTATTTGCACCATTTATTTTTGGAGGAAACAGAGAATTAGAGTTTGATGAGTTCAGGCTGATCACAGAATGAATTACAGTTACTCTGGAGTCTAACAAAGCTGTTAGAAATGCTGTAAGAAAGAAATGCATACAAGTTGTGGAAACAGTAATGGAAATGCAATATGATGCATGTGCAAGCTAAATATTTCTTGTCATGTCTTTAAAAAAAGACTGAGAAGATATTTACCTGGACAAGTATCAAAATATCTGGAAAAATGTTACAGAAGTCAATAAGAAAAATACTTATTTCTGGGTTTTAGGGAATAGGATTGGTAATATCTTACCAAAATAGAGTAGATTCCATCAATGTACCTCAAGTACTGAGAAGACCAAAGGACAGGTGCGCTCTATAAAGATTAACAAAGTGGAGATGTGAAGTGTTCTTGAGCTGCATATTGTGAATAGAGAAGAAATTTCACCCCATTACAGTCACTTACATGAGTATGACTCAGAGTTCCCTTGTTTTAAGGACCAGTGCTTACACAAGAGCTTCTTTGTTATGGACCCTCAGTGGAAGAATGACTCTAATTCTTAACATAATGACCCAGATCATTCAACATTATGATCTTGGTCTAGATCAGTGGTTCTCAAACCTGTCCTGGAGTACCCCCAGCCCTGCACATTTTGTATGTCTCCCTCATCTGTTACACCTGATTCAACTCATCAGCTCATTAGTGGAGACTGCAAGACCTGAAGTGGGTGTGTCAGATATTGGGAGACATACAAAATGTGCAGTGCTGGGGGTACTTCATGGAGAGGTTTGAGAACCACTGGTCTAGATCAGTGGTTTTCAAACTTGTTCCTGGGGACCCACAGCTCTGCACATTTTGCATGTCTCCCTAATTTACACACCTGATTCAGATCATCAGCTCATTAGGAAAGACCTCCATGAACTCAAATGAGTGCGTCAGATAAGGGAGACACGCAAAATGTGCAGAGCAGTGGGTCCCGAGGAACAGGATTGAAAACCACTGGTCTAGATGATATCTGTGAAAAAAAAACCTCTTGTTATACTCTGTCTAGTATTACAAGACAAAAATCACTGACTGTAACAACTGACGTAGTGAAGACTGTATTAATGTACTTCATTATCCCCCGGTTTCACAGACAAGGCTTAAACCTAGTCCTAGACTAAAATATAAATCTGAGCTGTTTCAACTGAAAGAAACTTGCACTGACTGATCTTAAAACATGTCAGTGCCTTTGTTTTGTCTTAAGATGCACACCAGTAATGCTTTTTTCTAAGGCATGTTTATAAGAATTACTTAAATGTCCTAACTGAACTATGGCCTAATCCTGGCTTAGGCTAAGCCCTGTCTTTGAAACCGGGCCTATGCTGCACTGTTATATCCATAACACCCTGGAGTGCTTTACATAAAAGCTTTTATGTCACACAAACAAACTGAATGGCCTACAGTAACAGGAATTGCTCAGTTTAACCTGCTATAGGACTAACTGTGAACTCACAGATGGAAAATTACTTTATATTTTAAGTATAAGACTAAATAAACTCACCATTGTGCCACGTGACCAAGCGCGCTAATGTTTCCATCTCTTCCCTGTTGCCAAAAATGTGAAGCACATGGCAAATAAATTTGAATTTTATTAATTGAAGGTGGTGTCATATCACATTACTAAAATAAAATTGTATTGGTTGAAAATTATTATTCTTTTTAATGCAGTTATCTTGGTTTCATTTATAAACCACAATGTTGCATAGAGGGTTAAAAGATTCTGGGAAATTAGGGTTGCATGTAGTGGAAAAAAGATGATCTCAGTATTGCTGCCATCTTGTGGGCACTATCTCTAATCACAGCTGAGGGGATTCCCAAGGGTCAAAGGTCAGCCTGCCACAGGTTAAGAGGGCACAGCATTGATGAAATCTCACTAGAGCAATCTGTGTAAAAGAAAAAGAGGGTCAAGCCAAGATTTAATCTTGACTCCCTTTCTCTTTGAAAAAGTGTTTTGCCTTAGAGCAGATCCCTCAGCAAAATCACATGTTCCATATCAGACAACTTCTTTTCTGTTTCATCCTTCACCACATTTTCACCCTAACAAATTTTGATAATCAAAAACCCCCACATTCCACAAGATGTGGGCGGGACAAGCCGAATGAATCAGCCAATGAAGGGAGTTCTGATGACTCATCAGGATTAGTCAGGCCTTTCATTACATTCTTTACTACTAATGTGTTGCACTATAAACTTTTAGGCGTTCAGTAACATGCATCATTCCTCACAGGCTTTTAAGTGATGGCATTGCACTTTTAATTTGTACATAACTTTTGAAAGTCAGTTAATGTATTTGAATGAAAAGAATAAATTGAAGTTAAACCTGCAATTAAAAAAAATGTAATACTTTGTTAGGATTACAATTCACCCAAAAATAAAAATTCTGTCATCATTTACTCACCGTCATGTTGCCCTTAACCTGCATGTTTTTCTTTTTGCAGAACACATAAGATATTTTGAAGAACATTGATAACCAAACAACATTAGAGACAATTGACTTCCATTTTTCAGATTTTTTCTTTTATGTTTCACATAAGAAAGAAAGTCATACAGTTTTGGAACAACCAGGGTTATTATCATTAACAAAACTAAAATTAATAACAATTTTTTTAAAAAGTTACTTGAAATAAAATATTACGTCACCTGAAATAAAATGTATTCATTTAATGTATTATATGTATATTGCTAAGTCAGCATTTCTTATTTTCATTTTGCTAGTTCAAGTACTAAAATAACTTTAAATAAATTAAAACTAATAAATGCTATATATACATATTAAAAATAAATATGACAACAAAATTATTAAAAATTACTAAAACTTTACATTTCAAATGTCACTTTAAAAAAAAAAAAAAAAAAAAAATCACACTAACATCATGTTTCCCATTTATTTGTGCAATGCACATTATCATATGTACAGCTCCATATGGAGAACAGAAACAGAAAAAAAAGACACAGAAAACAAATTCATGTCACAATAATACTGATACAGCAAACAAACACAGAGCTGTATCCAAACCTTACCATTTCCTTACAGAGAACAGCATTATTGAACACCACACATTCACTACTGTATACAGAGGTTAGCTTCCGAACATTATGATATCCTAAGATTGAAGATAAACGGCTCAGTCCACAAAAGGGGGGAAGGAGGTGGAAAAGTTCCATCCTGGATACAGGGCTCCTATCTTTTACTCAGGTTTCACTAATCTGTTGTCTTTATCCATGGTTAGCATTCAAGTCTTTAGCGTCGCATTATGTCAAAGAGAAGATACCGGCAAAACGTAAGAGATAGAGAAGACTGCTTCGATACAGTTAAAGCTTTAGTATAAAAGAGGAAGGCAAAGCATGAAGATGTACAGCAAGTACTGCAAGTTACGACACAAGTGTGTTCTGGATTTACCTAATGCCATTCAAGTGCAAATATACTGAGAAGAGAAAGGGCAGATTAGTGGCTGTACACTCTAGAAACTTCCTTTGGACCACGTGCCACTTACAGTCAAACATGCAGTACATTATGAGGATACCGATATAAAGAGCTGTGTATCCACTTATGTTGCGTAATGGTGATTTCATATGTCAAAATATTAATGGTCCACTCCGAATGATATGTTCAGTCGGTTTAAAAGACACCTACGGTAATGAAACAGGATTTGGACACTATCCATCGATCACATTCCTCAGTCAAAAGGCTTTGTTTCAGTAGCAAGCGAAAATGAACGCGTTAGAATTGTATGTTAGCCTTCACACAGAACAGAACGCGTTTTTCCCTTCCAATACGCTACTTTTCTGTTTTTTCTACGTAAACGCAGGCTAGACGGACGTGTTTGACCGTTGCGCTCTCATCTCAAGTCTTTTGCAGCATCTTACGTATAGCTTTCCAAAAATGCGACACTCAAGTTAAAATAAGTCAAGCTTTTTTAAAAAGTGCCTCAAGACGTTGCGTTTTTCCCCATTCCACTGGCAAAAACGCGTTCTGTGTGAATAGCCCCTATGAAAGCGTGACTAGTTGTTTAGGACACTATTAACCAGTTAAAGACATCAGGGTCACATAAATTGAGTATGTAAAGACAACCTTAACTTTCACCTCGAAACACGCCATGTCAGAGTTACCTGCAAAACGTTTCTTTTTTCTATGGAATAATTACATGAATAAACAATTTCCTTTGACTTTTTATGTTGTAAACAGTATGTTATTATAGTGCAACATATACATACAGGTCAATATTCAGTAGAAAACAACATAAGAATAAACTGCTAGTTAAATCTACTGCATTTCACAGATCAAGTTTGAGAAAACCTCCCATTTCCTGTACAGTCTCTTATACTTATTGTGCTTCTGCCCCACAGTACCATGTCGTTTAGCTTCTGAAAGAAGTTACGTGTTACATGATATGAGACATTTTTAGTGGCTGCAGGTTTTTGTTGGAGTGTTCTTTCATTTGTGCCTATCTTTCTAAACCTCTAACCCCTGACTGAACTATAAACAGAGTCGTGGCTCACTATACCACTTTTATTTTCACACATTTCAATAAATAAATACCCCTCGCACATATGAGTGGTTGTGAGCATGTGTGTAGGATTCAGGCAATACAATGGAAGAAATAGATAAGGTCCCAAATACTGCTATCGCATGCAAAACCTTATTGAATAACAGCTAACGAAGGTGTTCGACCGAAGTTATTCAATAAAGTTTTGCAAACCAAAGCAGTGTGAGGTGTCTAGACATATTTTTTCATTTGTTAAAGATGTTCTTCCTTAGCACTAAACCTTAGCACTCTTTAATAAATCAAAACTCACCTGAAAGCTCCTGAATAAATTCTACCAGACATTCTACGATGGTCTGGTTGACTGATAATGTTCACAGAAATATTTCACAGCTGTTGAACGACAAAGTCTGATCTTTGTTATGCAAGTGAGTCCTGGGAAAGACAGAAATAAGAGTTTTTAAAACAAAGCTGAATGCTACTTTTTCCAACAGCAGTCTTCTCATACAGCAGTTATGTTGGCCTAGTGCATGAGGGGACCTGATACATGGATCAATAGAGAGAGATATACACAACTATACTGTAGATGTAAGCTCTGACATCTCTATGAAGCAGGGTCCTGGAGGTGGGAGAGATAACAAAGGAGCGTTTCAAGGACTGGTGGGTTGCAGGGTGTCTAATCGGGGCAGGAACTGCTGACTGGTTGGGATCATTTACAGTAAGTCTTAGTACAGTGCTTTCTGTCCTTGGCTTTCAAATTCTGACCAGGCGTCATTTAGTTCCATAAAAATCATCTTGGCATATTGTTCGTAGGGCTGTCCAGTAGCCTGTAGATGGGAAGAGAGAGAAAACTGATACATTTTGTCTTTAAAATACCTTAACTAGAGGGGTCCTATCATATTTCATATATCATATATCACTTTCCCCTGAGGTCCATTTATATTACCATTTAAAAATTCAGGGTCAATAAGATTTTTAAGAAATTAATTAATACTTTATTCAGCAAGGATGCATTAAAATTAATCAAAAGTGACAGTAAAGATATTTATAATTGTGCAAAGAAATGCTGTTATAACTTTTAATTCTTCAAAGTATCCTAAAACTATTAAGAAACACAACTGTTTTTAACATTAATAATTCTAAGAAATGGTTCTTGAGCACAAAATCAGTATATTAGAATGATTTCTGAGGGACACTAAAGGCTGGAGGAATGGCTGTGAAAAATTCAGATTTGCCATCAAATTAATTAACTACATTTCAAAATATATTCAAATAGAAAACAGTTGTTTTAAATTGTAATCATATTTCACAAATATTCCTGTCTTTTTGATCAAATAAATGCAGCCTTGGTGAACATTTTAAAAATCTTACAGATCCGAAACTTTTGAAGAGTAGTGTATTTTGCAGCTGTGCTTTTAAGACGTCATTGTTTGGCTATAAGTACTTCAAAGTAAGCTGGACAAATATGTCTCTCACCTTGTCAGGGTGCACTACCAGCACAGCTTTGCGGTAGACCTTCTTCACCTGCTCTGGTGTGACAAGGTCAGCCATGCCTACAGGTTTCCAGCGCGTCTCTCCCTCCCAAAGCACCGTATGCATGGTGGAGAGCAACGCTCTGATGTTCCTCTCCTTCCCCTCAATCCAGTCCAGGATCTGCCACAAATAACAACATTATACTAAAACATAATGATGCGATTCACATTTGAACAAAAAGTCTTTAAAAAAAGGAACATGTAAGGGACTGTACAGCCAGCTGGTCATTATCACAAAATAAACAGCAAACATAAAACAAGCGAATGACCATCAAAATGAAATATTCCAGTCAGGCATGTATATATAAATATCAGCTTGTGTGTTTTATTTTTCACCTTGAGTTTCTCTGGGTCCATTTCTTTTGCCATCTCCTCTTTTCTCATTTCTGCTATGGTTTTTGGCCCTTTCTTCTCCTTAGTGCCAGCAAAACCCTGGCCTGAGAGTAGGTCATCAAAGTTAACGTCCGAAACCTTTGGTCTGGTTCCTGAAAGAAAAATGAAAGGTTTGAGTTGCTATTTGTAATATTCTTTGTTGTTGTAGTAATAAAAATCTAAAGAAAATATTAAGGCATAAACAATATTGGTATCACTGACCAATATTAGAGATCTTCAGTATTAGTTTATAAAAGATATATAATTGCATGTGTTTATTTCCTCTAATTTAATTCATTTCATTTTAACTAATTTAATTTTTTTTTTTTAATGTAATATCACTATTAAATGTAATCTTTGGCCAGTCTTTGATCTTTCATATTATACATTTTATATGTCACGGCACGCTGGGAGGAGCGTCGTGAAAGGACGAGGTCAGGGTCCAAATGCAGGTGAGGAATGATTTAATAAGAAAACAACAAACAGTAAA